>VZRS01007954.1:336788-505779 GCA_013398055.1 Ifrita kowaldi | reverse complement strand
TTTTTTTTTTTTTTTTCCTACCTGATAGGTCCTTACTAACTGGCTGTCTTAGGACACTGATTACAAAAGTCCCACTGTTTATAAACAAAGGACTTGGGGCAGAATTTAGGCTGCCTAGTACAGCTCCATGTGGTGAAAGTCCATTTCTTTGGGAAACGAGCTCTGCAAGGGGAGGATTTATGCAGAATTCCAATGCAGGAATTGGAAGAGACACCGTAAGGTAACCACATGGCCCAAGGTACCTCAGAACAAGCAGTTACTGTGCAGTCTCCCTACATCTCCAGGTTTTACGACAGCCTTTGTGTCAAACACACACTAGAGCAAATGCATATGCTCCCTTTCTAAAATAAACTGGACAAGACAGTGTGATCATTGTGTTAATATTTAAATTAGTCTAACGAATAACATGACTGTAATAACTTCTCTCCCAGTAATGAACAATGTTTAGAACTGAGATCCAGATTATTAAATCCAGTGAACAGAGGTGCGCTGCCACAGGCAGGCAAAACACACGCTGGAAAAGATCTATTTCATACAAGTTACACTGCAGTGCAAATATCTGGTGCTCTGTAGAGATGAAAAGATTTTCTCCTACTTCTGCCCTCCCTTTCCACTTGTTTGTAAAAGTTCCCTTCAACACTCTGTAAAAGGAGGCTGTTTGCTAAGTCTTACAAAGGCTTTTTGAACTTAAATGTAAATAGGTACTTCAAGGATCTCAGAAATACAACCATACTCCCAAAAGACTCTTGAAGAAATAAATTTTTAGTCCAAGGGTGCAAGATGTATTTAGGGCCTTTAAACTGAAGTATAATTTTCTTGGGGGAGATATATCATGGAGAAATTATTCGTGCCTCCTATCTTCAATAGTTTAACTCAAAGCTGGAAAATATGGGCTATGGGACACATTAACATTTTCCACAGGCCCCATACTGACCCAGGTGAATCCTCACTGGACTGCTTCACGAGTGTAGCTAGAGCTCATCTGGACAGGTTTTTCTGCACCACCAAGAGACATAATATGGAGTCAAAGCTTTCACTCCATCAATGCTGGAATAGTGCCCTACCATTAGCACACAGAAATTCCTTCTTCCTTCTGAACTCTCCAGCAATCACTTCTTGGAAAGTTAAAATGTGACAAGTTTTAGAGGGTGACTATTTCTTTCAAAGAGGGACGTTCTTACCTTTCCCTTGTGAAAAATATCATGCTTCTGCCTTACTTTTGTTTAGGTATATAAAAGCTATTGTCCATATGCTGAAGAATTAACTACAAGGGAATTAAACAGAACAGACATTTGAGACATGAAGAGTGAAAGGTAGACATCTGTAGAATAGTTTCTTTTTTTTTAAAGTTCCAAATGTTGGAAACAAATGTTTGTTTAAGTTCCATTTTGTTTCCTTTTTTGTAAGATAGCCTTCTGATTACTCTTTTGAAATAATTTATACTAAGAGACAACTGAAATATCCTCAATACTGCAAATACCATTTCCAGTTACAGATTTTTTTTTGGGACTAAAATAAAATAATGCTTCAATGTGAGCATCATTTTGTCTAAATTTCTTCCATGATATATTTAGACTCCAACAAAGACCTAAATTACTTAAAACTACTGAAACAAATTAGGTCTCTTTCTCAAGAATCAGCAACACCAAAGCACATGTCCTTGTCCAGTTCATGTTTGAGAAATATATTCTACTATAACAAAAAGATCTCCCTTCCTTACTTCCTCAATATAGTATTTTTAACTGATTAGTGTCTCGTACTCCTGAGTCTTCTGGCTATTTACTGAATAATATATGCGTTCATCTAAGGCATGGCAATGTACATTTTTCTTTGTTTGTCTGAAATGAAGGCAAAATGCTGAAGAGTTGACCAAGGGACTGTTCGAACAGTAATGGGCAGCAACTCCAGTTTTGCTTGTTTACCTAACCCCTAAATCAACATATGTTAGCATTAGAGGAACAGTATCTGTGCCTGTCAATTAAATATTTGATTCTGATATTAACAGTCCCTTCAATGTGTAGTATAATAGCAAAGGTTGTACACTTCTCAGGTCCATGGCACAGTATACTAGGTTAGGGTTTGGGGTTTTTATACACAGGGGACAGTACAGGCCTTGCAGACTAAGCCAGAAAAAACTCCTCAAGGCAGAATGAACACTCAAAAGAAAACCAATTATTTAGCAGAGACAATTTCTAGACAAAGTTAAAAATATTGACTGAAATTCAACTGTTACATTGGCACAGAAAAATCGAGGATTTACCTCCTGGCAACCAGACTCCAGCCTCCAGCTGAGCTGAATGTGAGTACAGGAACAACACTGGGGAAACAGCTTCCCTCAGCTGAGGTTTCAAATGCCCTAGGTAATTTTAGTCAATGAAAATACCTTGAAGTACCTCCATGGTGTATTTCAAAGCTTGAGATCTATCACTACAAGTTTTATAGATATCTTTACATTTGAAATAGGAAATGCCTGTATAAAGTTTCCTCAGAAATAAAATGAATGTTAAATGTTTGAACTGCACATTGTTCCAAATAAGAGGCTGCTAAAGCTGCTGTAACATCAGTAATTCTCTCCATTGGTGCGAGCTGTGCATGTAGCAATACTCTGGAGCAGAAAGAGATTTCTGTTTGTCTTCAAGGTTTCCTAATTCAGAGGGTGCAACAATCAAATAAGTAAGATTAGGATGACATCAAATTGTAATTTAAAAAATCTTATAATTAAAGAATACTGCAATAGAAGCAAGCTTGTCAAAAGAAGAAAAATACAATTGAAATATTTTTGAACAATCATTTTAGATAAGCAGCATACTAACAATAAAGGTCTCCCTCCTGAGGAAAAATGCCTCACAACTATTTCAAAAGCATGTGAAATATTCATAATGCTGCCTTGAAACACAGTATTTACATGAAGAATTGCAGAATATAAATGCTGCATTAATGAACCTAGGTAGTGGTACTTACTCTGCAAATACCGCAGTTGCAAATTTAAGAAAAATAAAGCTACACATAAGTATGCTAGCAAAATGCTAATATACAACTCTGTGGAGGAAAACATAACAGGAAAGAGCTTTTTATTTGCATATGGAAGCTTTTAAATCATATTTTGGCTATGTGTTTTGGCTTTTTAAACGTATCACTTACTAAATGGTTGTCTAGGTTTGGGTAAGCATTTGAGCAATAAGCAATGTTAAGCTTCAGTGTTCTACACTTTATCTTAATGCATTATTACCAAGAATATGCCGATCAAATGTTCTTACTTGTTTGTCTTTTCTGTGCTTGCAGTTAACAGTTAATGTATATAATTGTCAATTCATCTGTGCTTGTATTTGATGTTTAAAACCAAAGCAATTCTAGCTGTGGCTTCCATAAAAATTGGAAGATTTGCCTATACATCTCTCATCCTTCATTTATGTATTGTAGGCTAATACTTTTCCCTCCACAACCCAAAGTTTTTCTTTTTAGAAAAACTTTCCTTCTTCAACCTGATGGGCAGGTTTACTGCATGATATAGTTCATATGTAGTTTATCATTAATTTTCTTTTTCTTTTTTTATGTTGAGCTTCTCAACAGAAAAAACACTCCAGCCAATGTGACAGCTCATCTACATTCATGCCATCCCCAATTAAACTCCAAATATACTGTTCTGCCAGTGATTTAAGTGGATATATGCTGTAACTCACTACAGAGCCATGCAGGATTTGACTGCTGTAGCCTGCAGGATTTCATCCAAATTGGTCTGAGGCAATGCTGAGAGAGAAAAACATTGTTGGTACCCTGTCCTGAGGAGAACCGTCTTTGCAGCCACATATAAACTAAAGCTTTGAAAAATTGTTCCTTCTTTTGACTGTCTCCTGCTGAAGCAGGAATAATTTTTACTCCTCTCTCTCTCTCTCTCTGAAAATGCCTCCTAGTGGCTGCCTGTACTGGGGCCCTGTCCTCAAGCCCAGAGCTGCAGGCATATGCTGTTCCCTCCTACCACTCTCTGTCCAACTGCCTGCAGAATTTGGCTAAAAAATGGACACTCCATCTCTAAAATATAAGGCAGTTATTTATCCATAAATTAGGGGAGAAAAAAAGTCGTTAATCTTGTCCTGACTTTGCTTCATGGTTTGATCCCAGTGTTACACCAGAAGTTACAGACTTGTCTGTCAGTCTGGGCTTTTGGCTGAAGCTGACCGCCATTGCTTGCTCTGTTTGTGGGATTGCCCCTTAACCTCAGATCACTGTCCTTGCTTGCCTTGGTGTCACAATTGGTCCCCAGTTTTCCTTCCCTTATGGTGCAGTTCCCATCAATGCTGCTCCCTGATAGTCCCAAGGCTAATACCCACAGCACATGGTCAAAAGACATTGCATTAACATAGGGGTCCAAGGAAATTTAGAAAGTAGCTGGAGCAGGACGTTTTTAGGGGTGGGAAACTCACTGTAGTTTCTCTCCTTGA
Source organism: Ifrita kowaldi (assembly GCA_013398055.1). Lineage (NCBI taxonomy): Eukaryota > Metazoa > Chordata > Aves > Passeriformes > Cinclosomatidae > Ifrita > Ifrita kowaldi. Next base: position 501,340 of record VZRS01007954.1, on the reverse strand, counting down.
AAACATGAGCCCTTATTAAACAGTTACAATGATCTGCTAACAGCTTCACTGGAATTCTCTGGAATTCTTGGAAATGGAGGGAAAGGATCAGGAATAGTGGGAGCTCCACAGTTACCAGAGGGATCCAGCAGGGAAGTGGCAGGACATTGTGAAGGAGCTGTTTTGGAAGTGGAACAGTTGACTGTGCACTCTTAGATTGACACAACCATCATTCTTACCCAGACCTCTAAACTTACTCTGTGTGGAATTAAAAAGCCTACCAGATTATTTTGCTCTTTGAAAAATTCATGATAATCATAGACATAACCCCATCACCACCTCCCTCTTCAGTTATTTCTCTTACTTCAAAAAAAAAGTATAGTACATTTGAAAAATGCTGCTTCTAAGTGATCTTACGGCATTATGCTATATTTTAATAGTGTATAGAGTAAAACTATTAATACACAAAAGTCTTGCTGCATTAAAAGATTATCTTTTCCTCTAATGCACAGGGAATTAATCCAACCAGCTATCATGCTAAAAATTCTATCAACAATAGTCCTTTAGCCATCCTGCTGGCTTCTGTGACGAGCAGCCATAGTGAACAGAACAAAATATAAATGGAGAACAGTGGAAAAAAGAAACCTCTGGCTGAACAATGCCCCTGCCTTTTCCAAGAAGACTGAATTATCTTTTTCTATAAGTATTTAACATTGCAGCTTGCTCTTGCTGCTACTTAAGCAGTACAGAAAGAAATAATTCAAGTCATGCTAACATACTGATGCAAATGCAAACCTGGTCTAATAAGGTATTAGAATAATATAAACATAAATAATAGCTTCTGTGTAGTCCATAACAATGGTAGGTAATTTCATTTTAATTAAATGTCAGTGTGAAAACTCTCTCTGAATTTATCATAATAACTATTCTGACGGTAAGGGGGAAAAAAAGGGAAGAAAGTGGTTGAACAGCTATTTTAATATTCTATTGTCATGCAAGATATCAAACCTGCTGGCTTTCTGATTAGCACTGACTTCTTTTGGCATTAAAAAACAAGGTCAACTCTTCTCACAGAAGAGAGTGTTATCAGCATTGTGTAACACAGAGCATATAAAACACATCAGAGCCACTGCTTGCCAGAGTACTTCAGTCCCTCTTAGTTCTCCTACAGAAAGAGCTGGAGATATATACTTGGTTATCATCAGTACCCTAGAAGGAACTGAGTCCATATCTTCTCACTAACCTTTTTAGTATTCTTGTATACATTTTCATGAAAAGGACGAGAGAGAAGAACCCAGCTGCACTAAGATGGGAAAGTCAATGAGGATGAAAATGTCTCAATACAAGTCTGTGAGTAGAACAAAGCCTGGATTAGCCAGGCAAGCCAATCTGTAGCTTCAGCCTTGGTCTGCACTACAGCAGCTCCAGGGAGATGCTTTTTTCCACTCCAAATACTGCAGATGTTGAACATCACCAAAGAAGTCTGCCAGCCATTCCTTTGGCCCTCTCTCTTGCAGATATTTACACATATGAATTGCACAAGACAACAAATCCAGGGAAAATGAAAGCAAGAGGCTACAGAAAACTATAGTAAAAATTCAAGTAAGAGAAAGCAATAAGAAATCTTCATTTTTCCATCAAAAGCCTTTAAAATATCTTGCTTTGTGCATGAGGTTTCACTCACAATGCTTCTCCATAACAATAAGTACCTTGTTGTGGTAGAAGAGCAATGCAACATCAAAGTACAAGAAACAAGGACCAGGCTATAAAAGAGGCATAACACAAAAAGGGTATAACAGTTGGGAATCTGACCTCAGCCTCAAAAGGGATAACTTTTAAAGCCTTTCTTGGTGCACTGACCATTTCAAAGACAGTGTGAAATTTTTAGAGCTATCTTCCAGGATTATTTAAGCTTTCTAGTTTAATTTAAAAAGGAAAACACAAAAACAAATTAAAGAAGAAAAAACCAGACCACCTCCCAGGAACTTTACCCCTCTTAGTAAACATGTACATTTTCAAGAACAGAAAGGCATCTGAGTTGTAACTTGCTGTTCAACAAAATGTTGATTTGATAATTTACTTTCAAAGGACTATTGAATTTTCTGAAGTTATGCATTTTTCATAAAAATAGCTGTCTGAAGTAATAATGTTGGTCAGAGGACAGCTTCCATAGTACTCATATGGTTTTTAAATTGCTAATGATCAAAATAATAACTTTATAAATAAAAGAAACACTTAATATAATATAGTTTCTAGTTGGCAAATACTTAGAAGATGACAATCTTAATTTTGTCCAGTCAACAGCTGACTTCTATAAAAAACATATAAAAGGCATTTTTTCTATGAAGAAATAGATCATTAACATTTAAATTTACCAAATTTTTAGAGAAAACCACTTTCAAAGAAAAGAATAAGAAAAAATTTAATTAAAAAAATCTTTGAAATAATCTAGCAAATACACAGATGCAATGTGCCTTAAGCAAAAATTAAAGCTAGATCCTATATGGATTACATAAAGAATTAAAGTTATGAATGCATTAGGAGGAAAAATATTAGTAATGCATGTTCTGAGTTAGAAAAAAAGTGTTTTGCATATGTAAGAACACCTGCACAAAGTCAAACTAAAGGCCATGTAGCCTTGTTATTTCCCATGCCACCAGTAAAAATTATCACATTAGGGGAGGACTGTAAAAGAAAGGTAAAAAATAAGGTGATCTTCTTCCCAAATGCCAGCGCATTCTGATGTCTAATCTCATGTCCATGTCTCTAAAAGTTTCTCTGGATAGTAAAATTGAAATAAAACGAAAACAGTCTAAACTACCTATAGAAACTTTCTCTTTTCAGTGCATAAAATAGACTGTTTAAGATGCAGGCTACCATCCTAAATTTTTCAGTAGCCTATTTCATCTGAAAAAGCCTTTGTTCTTTATTCAAAGAAGCTATTACTTGAAATATAAACTATTTCTGCTATATATATAGATGTGTAGCAAGATGACTACTTGAGCACGTTTAAAACAAAATCAAAACTAAAGAAAGTTTTATAGTATTCAGAAACTCCTTCTGAATGAAAAAAAAAAAGCCATCACAAAAATATAGGAAAAACCTCACTGTTGCAGATGGGCTGGTAGTGTTTCCTGAATTATTTCCTTTTAAGACCTTATGTTTAGACTCTCACTGATGAGGAAGCATTAAAATGCTAACATTGGTAGACTCACTGCACTGAGGGAAAAGCTAATGAGGGGTGGCTGTGTTTGGCTCTCCAGGCTGTTCCCACTGCTGAAACTTGTAACTAGACAGTTCTTTGGGCATAATGCTTCAACCCATTATTTTTTTAAATTCTATTTTCTTTTTAAGAAAGCTCAGCCAAATAAAGTCAGATCTTTCTTCAGAAAATATTGTTTGTTTTCACAGATCTTTTAAAATGTACTACCTTACAACTACTGATTGTTGGCCCTTGCATTTTTAATGCTACTTCTAACCTATCATTTTAGATATTATTATTATATAATATAGATTTTGCTTGACCATTTTTATCCTTGCCCTCATTGAAATTTGCTTCTATTTAATTCAGAGAGGAGTGTATCTTGTACCATAGTATGTACGGGGGGAAGTCCATCTTATTTAACTTCATTTGAAAAACGAAATCATATATTAGATCATGTGTACTTCACTTCTGTTTTAAGGACAGACAAAGATCTGCTCAAAGTAGCTCAAAACACTCTTCGCCTTTACTCCCCCAAGCATTAACTTGTACTGTTAATGATAGCTCTGACTTGCTCTGGAAATTCTAGCACAGCCAGGTTGGCATTTCAAAGTAAAGCCTTTTTCTGCCCTTTTCAACGCAGCTGGAGAAGCAGCCAACAGCAGGAATACAAATTTCCTTAATCAGCTAAATCAGAGTGTTCTGGTGAGACTGGTACTTGCAGCCCTCAAAAGGGCCGTACACCATGTTCAGACTCATCGAGGCTGTGTCCTTCTCCACTGGCACTGCCAAATGCCTTTCCTGGGCATCGTCCTCACAGATGGCTACAGCATGGGGTGACCCCTTGGAAACACAACGATATCCTGAACTCCAGCACAATCCCCCAGCTGATAGCAGATACACCTCTGTCTGAAAATGGTGAGAAGTCAAGCAGTTTTACCACCTTCTGAAAAGGGGATAGGCCTTGGAAGAACTGCTACTGATATTGCTGCTGTTTGTATGCAGAGGCAAAGATTATCAACCTCCATGCACACAACTGCCCTACAGTAGCAAACCACTTCAGTCATCCCAAAAAGTCTGCATGTTTCCAGTGAAAAACCACCTCAGAGTGGAAGGGGGTGAGCACAAAGCTCAGCATTCAGACACAAAACAAGCAGCATAATGAAGTCCTAGAGACTCTCACTGGCCTCTGCCACAGAGAACACCATCCTTTTAGTGCTGCAGACATTTTCAGAATCTCACAGTATCAGACCCAGGCTGTTATTCTTAGCCATTTCACCACCGTCAGTATTTATATTTTTTAAATTTCTTTGATACAGAAATTTCCAAAATACAGTGAGTTACAAAACAAGATTTGGGATTGGAATGTCTTAAGCAAACCCTGCAAAAAGATTTAAGTGTTTAAATGTACTTTATACTGTTTTTTCAGAAGTGATCTTTTATCTATAGTGCATATGTATATAAATATATAGGAACATTATAAATATATACACACACTCATAAATGTATAGATACATAGATACAAAATGTCACCCTGGCTTTAAAGTTTAGCTCATTTATAACTTATACAAAATGTGTTTTCCTAAAAGAACCTATACAATCAAAGGACAGTGCAGAATCTTTTTTTAGCAGTAATAAATAGATTGTTAGAACTTTTTAATAAAAGTACAGGGGCTTTATTTAGCTGGTTACTTTTACCTCAATTCCAGTCACACTCCAGCACATACTACCAGCCTTATCTGCCACCACCACCTGAAAGAGGCATGCATTTGTCAGCTGCACATTTTCACATGTCAGCAGCAGTCATTTGCACTTGGAAACACTGGTGCCATATGACAGACAGCGGGCTCAGACCTGCTCATCACTGGGCAACCTCATTACTTACTGTGAGACGCTACTTTCAAATTTCTCAGCATTGCACAAATACATTTTACAAAACACCAGAAAGGTCATGCCCCAAATCTTAACTGGAATAACTAAGCCTCACAAATGCTAGGTGAGACATCTTTTTGCTGCTGTGTTTCATTTGATAACATCAGCAGGCTCTGTCTAAAGGATGAACAAAACAACAACAGTGGCACCTGGACAATATATTTTAGAGAAGCTTCAGTCTAGTTGCCAAATAGGAGACAATGACTCAGAAGAGGATGACTGAGCAACTTCATTTGCCTGCAGTTGTCTAGACCCAACACAAGGCTTGAGGAAATACACATGCTCTGAGGCAAACTGTGAAGAAAGCAGTAGGACTGAAAGAGCCCACACTGTTTACTGACTACTTTAAAGTTGAGCTATTTGCTCAAGTGAGAAGCTATGCTAATGAAAATATATTTCCAGTACCCACGCTAGCTCAGTAACCTTTTCATGGCACTGCTTTGTATCATGCTGATATGCACCATCTCTCAAAAATTCCTTCTGTAAGATGGAAGTATTTGGAAAATGAAGATAGCAAGAACTTGAAACATTCAGCTACACTAATGCAGGATCAATATAAATAACTCAGGGTGTCTCAAACCCCAGGAAAGAGCTTTTGTGTTTGTTTCAAAACCCCAAAGGTTAATTTCTTAAGAAGTAATAATAAATGAAAACTGCAACTGATCAAAAATTATTTCCTAGCAATTTTTCTTGCTATTTTTCAGTCTAGGAGGACTACTTGAAAAACATGTATAAAGATTCATGAAAGCATCTTAATAATCTACATTCTTACGATACAGTGGGATGCCAATATGAATAGTTTAAGCTACTTTTTACTCAAACACTGTGAAGATTATGAAATCTCTCTTTTCAGTAACTAGTGAAGTGTAGATGCAGAGAAAGAACTAATTTGTTTTAGTGGAGGTCTTAAAATTATTAACGAAGAAAGTGTTGAATGAGTAAAATATACAAACACCGGTACAGTCTAGAGACTAACTATTCATTATCTCAAATAAAGTATCAACTTTCAAAATGAGTTCAGAGAAGGACTATCCTTCAATGTATTACAAGTTACTTCTCAAGCATTTTAAGTAGATGTAAAATGTACAAATATCAGTAATTAACACTAAAATATGTTATAGGCTATGAAATTAAAGCATCTTGCGTGCTGGCTGCTGTATCCTGCTTACACATGCTAGGTTTGAGGTGAAGAGTTTCCCCACAGGTCAGATGGACACAGAAATACTGGAGTTTTGGTTTTTCTCTGTCCTGTGAGGTAAAGCTCACTTCCAAGGACTATTGGGGTATATTCCCCTATGCAGCTTAGTGCTGGCAGAAGGATCTTTTCCTCTGACAGCATCCCTGATTTCTTTTGTTTCATGGTTTTAGGTCTTTCCAACTAAAAGTTGCAATTTTTCTCAGGGCATTGGAAGATGTGTGGCTTCCATAAATGAAACCAGCTCTTCTGACCATCATGACTATTTCAGAATTGCTGGAGAGGAGTTGGAGAGGAAAGGAGGCCACAGGTACCTGATCCAAATAGCACTTTGTCAACCTAGGCTTACATATTGTGTTAGTAAAACTGAATCTATCTCATGTGTTCCATACATCCAAACTGATCAAGGAAACTGAGACACAGTAACTCAACCCATGGATTCTTAATGGACTGGACTGATGATTAGGTTGGAAGTGAAAAAGGAACTGCACTCTCATTCTTACTCCTGTGCAATGAGAGCTTTACAAATTGGTGACAGCTCTGCTAAATTTGATTTAGTACAGTGTTATTTCATTTGACAACAAAACAAAGTCATGAGCAAAGGAAGCCTTTGAAATGCACTGTAACAAGTTCTTCTGCCAGTTTCTTATTTGTGTAATTAGACCTCTTGATAGAAGCAACCGAGCAGAACTGGGCTTGCCTGAAGTGTAACATACCCACCTGCTTTTTCTATATATATATATAAGTTCATACAAAGGGAGTCTGGATCTCATTTTCTCCTACCTAGTCTATTTCCAGACAATTGGTATTAGGCTCTCTAGATACTTATTCCGTTGGACAAATGGACAGAAATAATAGTTCTCCTTTGCACTGTATTTGGTATAATGACATGCTTAAGTGAATACTCGGAACAAATCCTCACCAGGACACAGCAATGAACCTCTTTTCTTGAAACCACTTAGAGGAAATGCCTGAAAAAAGGTGCAAGTAATAGGTGGTCTGATTGAAAGTCTGCTTCTATAAGACCTCATGAACTGCTCTCACCTTCCAGAAGTGGACAAGTACCCTTTATACAATGCTGTCTAAATCACAAGTCAGAGTACTTAGGATCATTGCGAGTGTCAGTGAAAAGGCTTCTCAATATTGCTAATGTTCACTTTTATCCTTGCCTTCCTTGAAATTTACATTCACATTACTGAGGTGAAACTGTTAGTTTCTGCTGGTTGAGTCCATCAGATAATGCGGGCATATAAAGATAACCAGAAATAAAACTTCTTATGCACCAAAACATATCCAGCATCCCAACTGATAAGCACTTAGCTGAAGAAATTCTTCAGGAACAAGAATAAGATCAGGACTATTACTCACTTTAGGTAAGTGCACTAGTATGCTGTGTCTATAAAGTTAAATATATTTGACATATTCAAAAAATATATTCATTATAGAGGCTATGTTACTTACTATGTGAATCACCAAAATCATTACAAATCTCAGTTCCCACTATCTCAAAAGGACATTGAGAGGTATCAGAAACTTGCAGAAACCTCCCCAGGTAATTTCCACAAATGGAAGTTTGCTCAACTTACCTTTCTTATTTACAGACCTACATATCAAACTATAAAAAAATCCAAGATGACCATTTCTAATCCACCCAAGAATGATACAACACAAGCCCTTTGGAAAACCTGCTGATTTCAAGCATAAATCTGCTGTCAGTGAACATTTCAATTTACAGAATATGCCTCCACAGAGAATCAGTCTGCTAGATTGTTTCAGTCCACAAAAAGTTTCTCATTTCCACTGCTTCGGCACTTCACAATGAAGCAATTACTGCAGGTGTAAAATATGCTGCCCTGCTGTCTACGTCCATGTTTTAATGGGAAAAGATGAATTAAATATTCTGAAACACATTTATTTCCCTGATGTGGCACAACAGTTTGATAAGAAATAAATTCTTAGATGTGCTCCAGTTGTCTAGTTAGTCACATCATCCTTTTCTATTATCCATGTTTCCCTTTTAATTGTGTTTGTCAGACTTTTGATGAAAGTCAAAATCTCCTAACTATACATAGAATCATGAAGGCTGGTAAACACACAATACATATAGTTCTGACTATTTTTGTCAGTGGTTTAATTTGCTAACTAAATAAAAAAGAACTAAAGGTAAAGTAGACATCAAAATATGATCCATTGCTAGCTAAGAAGAGTCACATAAATTCTGAAATCACGTAACTCTTAAGTTCTAATATTATTCAGTTCTCCAAGCAGTAGGATTTAATTAAATTTCACTCCTAAACAGTTTCATTTAACAAAGTGTCATTTAAAAAGATTACTTTACATAATTATATCTTAAATTTACTATTGAATCAAAAGGAAGGTTTCTTGTTTGGGCTTGGCTTTTTGTAAGTGAGATAGACTTCAGGGATAGATTCCTGGCAGTAAAATTAGAAACATTAACAACTCTACCTCATCTTTCTGTATTTCTTGAAAAATTAATTAAAAAAAAAAAAAAGAAGGTAGACACCACCTATTACAAGTTTCTTTACTTCCCTGGTAAAGCTAAAATTCATAGGTCCAAGCCATGCCTTGTAAATACAAGTGTGTGGGTTTTTAAAAGTACTCCAGTCCAAGTTCAACAGTACACTGAAGGTGGAGTACCTGGGGGAGTCTAATACATAATTCTGTAAAATACCCTTAATCTTGATGCTTTTGAATTCAGGAGAGGCACAATCCTTCCAACAATGAGAATGAACCCCAAACCTGTCATGAGGCAAGCTTGGAGCCTTCTGCAGACAGTGTCTCTCTATGACTCCCAGCATCCTTCCCCCATCCGGGGGGAGCACAAGAAATAGAGCAACAAACTGTTAGGAGGGACTAAAGTTAAGTAGGAGAATTGTAGGAAGCAACTTCTCTCCCCAGGACAGCTGTCACTCTTGCTTTTATGTTATTATGAAATTGGTAATAACGAGACAGGTGAAGTCTGTTGAAGGCAAGACTGTACCAATCCAATGATTGATATCCTGCAGTCAGAAGCAAGGCTACAACAGGCCAGTACTGCCTAAAAGACCACCTGCAAAACAGTCTAGACACAGCTAAAGGGAAGCAAGACTGCCTTTGCCAAGGACATTGGGTTCCTCCTTCTTTCCTCCTTCATTTTAACCAAACTTTGAACAGATGACTAAGACTAAGCTTAGAGAGTATCTGGCACCTGAAGCATTGTATATGTTTTCCTCCTGATCCACAAGAAAAGGCAGTCTTTTATGTGAACATTAAAGCCAGATGGAGAGTGGCTGTACCTACCCTTCTCTTGCCCTGTTCCCACCACATAAGGGAAGGATTAATAAGCCTGTGACACCCGCCTGTGGATGACAGGGCTGAATTATTTTTCCAAGCTATTCTCTGAGATGAATACAAAGCAATCATGCTAATTCCAGCAGAATATTAAACATACTTTAGTTGACATTATGAGCTCCATCTTGAGAAGAGCCAGGAGCTATCTCAGACCAGTCCGAATTTTTTATCTTCCTGTGAAAGGAAGAAACAACATTTCATACAGTCAGTTTTGTTGTCTATTCAGTTATTTGTGACAAACAATAGTGGAAGTTCCTGTAAGGATCTGATTTAATTAATCCCATTAATTAGATGTAAATGCACTTCCTGAGATCTAGAGAGTGGCATTACCTTGACTAAAAGTTGGTTCCCAGATTACCATTACGAAAAGCTATGATTGTACTAGTGAACACTAACTGGAAAATGTATTGTTAAGGATATACAGTATAATTAAAAAGAAGAGCACATTTTAAAGACTACATTCTTCTTTATACTGATTGACTATTGAAGGGAAGGAATACATGAAAAAAAAACAGTTTTGCAGTGATTTTTTCAAGTCTTACCTTCTGAAATTGTTCAATGGTGAAATGCAGTGAAAGAAATAACAAAACTGAAGTGTGCCAGGAGCAAAATTATCATCACCTGAATTTTTTTCCAAATTTGTGACTGTGAAGCAAATATTCTTACTCTGAAGATTGCCTTATGCAGCATTCAGTAGATGCTTTCCAATAAATAAAACTGAAATTTTTATCTAACATTCTCCATGAAGATATTTCATTGCTAATTCAACTCCATGCTAGCTCAAATACATCTTCACATAGGCCTGAGATTTTTAAATCAAAATTCAGCGCACCAGTAAACATCTCTACATGCACTGAGGCAGACTCCAAGAAAAGCAGTCACAAATAGAATGTGCCAAACAGATGCTAGTACACTCCAGCAACAGACCGTAAAATTGCGTAAAATTGCATAAGGTGGGTTTAGACAGAATTTCAGGACATGGATAAGGGTGGTTATCTGGAAAAAATGAATATGCATTAGTCAGTGTAGACGATACCCAGAAGTGCTTGCACCAAATCTTGGTTTTGTTGTATATCTGGAGAGAGAAGTTAACTTTGTCAGCAGCTTTCATTTTGTGGTGGCTTTAGTAAACAGTGCTCAAGAAATTAAATTCTCATCTATGTGTTTTCAAGTAAATTGATTCAAAATAACCAGAATGCAAGTTGCCAGATAAGAGTAAATTAAGGTAGGTTGCCTGAGTCTAAACAGTCAGCCATGTCTCTCTCTCTCAGTGCAAATCCACTGAAATAATTCATTTTTTAAATAGGGTGTAATGAAAATTGAGCTCAAAAAGTGGTTTTGCTGCCTTATTTAACAAAATCTAAAAGTTTCTATTTTTCAGTCTGAGAAAATGTTATGAGATTTTTCTTAAATAAATTCTGCTTCAAAGTCCTCTACATCCCTGCAGTAGAAGGCAAAAATGCTGGCAGACCTAGAAGTCCCTGGCAGCATTATTATGATTATGATTATTATCATGATGATTATTATTATTAAGAACAACTTTCCTTATAGAGCAGTTTTATACTCTCAAGGCCGTGAAATTATAGTTCTTGGAGTAAGCAGATTGATGCAATACTTTCAATACTCAAGAGATCTCTCCTTCTCAAAGACTTCTGTTCCAAGGCTAATCCAATATATCAGAAAAATAATAAAGACAAATGCTAGTGTGGACTCATGACTGGAAATAATAATGACAAAAATTGCAAAACGCTGAATTTTTCCTTACCACATTAATCATGTTATTCAGCACATTATACTTTAAATTATGTCAGCGGGGTGAAATTGTACATTCCATTGAATTATGGGGAAAAATAAATCCATACTTTTTTTATTTCTCTATATACAGAAGGAAAACATATACATAAATCCAAAGTATCTTCCTAGTCTTCAACACTTTCAAGAGCTCAACATGTTTCTAAGGCAATGTAAGTTCCAGAAAAATTACTAAGTTAACAAAGGGTGACAGTATCCACCATTATTGCTCACCTAACCCTGCAGCATTTCTTAGTGTGCTTCAACAAGAAAGAATCTAGAGGAGCTACATCAGAGAAGGCAAAGGTGATGGAGTGATAGAAGTCCTGTCTAAAGAAACAACAGTTTTATGTGACTTTGTCACTTGATTTCTGCCCAAATTTTGATATTTTGACATGCCATAGTGTTTCACAGCCACTACCTTTGAGGAGAGAGCCAGCAAAAAGATGCAGGGTACACACATCCATAAGCCTAAATTCTCTTTGCCTGCAAAAAGAGATGGCTGCAGCAAATTTTCGTGTTTCCTGTTTTCCCTTAACAGTGTCTGGGCACTGTCCGAGAAATTGGTATCTGATAGGAATCAAGACCATGCTGGGAAACAAGCTAACAAATAAACAGTGTGGATGGTCACAGACCAGTGCATTAACAACTTCCCCAGCTCTATTTTAATTAGTAAAATAGTTGCAGAGTTTATTTTATAAGCTCTTCATCTATGTTGTGTTGCATTTCAACAGCTTTGATCATGGGGCCTCCCAGTCCTGAATGGTGATGGTCAAGAGAAAACAGACACCAATCCAATTTAAAGAAAAAATGGATATAAAACATTGCTGAATAGACTTTGGTTTGATAGCTGCACCGATAAGGCTTTCAACCATATTTTTTTCTTTCCTTTTCAAAGTGAGTTTGTCAATTTTCTACAATTCCACTCGCACTTTCCTCACAGCTAAACGTGTTGGCTTCCAGGCTTTTGCACAAGGAGTGAGACACAAAGGGCTTATACTACAGATTTAGTTTGCTTAAAGGATGTTTTGTTTGAAACCCTCTCAATTTCATAAAAATTTGTATTAAAAATCATGGTGATCATGTAGGAAGATGTGATAGTAAAACATTTTACTTAGAAAAATGTACTATTTGCTAATCTGTGCAGAAAGGGAAAAAAGGAAGCCCTTTATTTTTAAAGTATAATGGTAGTGTAAGCACCACAGCCAATAGGACTTTTAGAATATCAGGCTACTAGTCAAAATCCAGAAAACTAATTTTGTTTTAATCCTGAAGATAAATCAGAAAAAGAATACAGATGCTCTTGATACATTGATGAAAAATAAATATGCATAGGAAAACATATATTTGCAGTTCAGTTTTCCCTTCATCTTTTAACCACGGCTAAAAGTGCCTTAACTCCTTATTGACATCTTGTTATTCAGTGTCACAGAACCGCAGAATGGCTTGGGTTGGTAGGAATTGTTAGAGGTCATCTATTTCCAACCCCTCTGCCATGGGCAGGGACACCTTCCAATGGATCAGATTCCACTGAACAATCTACAACTTCTCTGGGCAATCCAGCCCAATGTCTCACCACCCTCACAGTAAAATTTCTTCCTAACATTCAATCTAAATCTACCCTTTTCTAGTTGAAAATGGTTGTCCCTTTTCCTGTCAGCACAGGCCTTGGGAAAAATGTCTTTCTGTGTCTTTCTCATAAGCATCTCTCTTTCCTTCCACATGTATCTCTTCCTCAAAATAAAAAGACCTACTGACTGCAAAAAATATTCACTGCTCTTCACCTTATAACTCTAAAATGTCCATATCTGAAATGTTATTATTTAAAAATATAATTTTTGTATATAGGGTCTAGAGGGGGTGATGAGAGGTTGGATACGAGTGATCCTGGTCAGAGAACCTGCTGTGCTTCAGAGCTGCCAAAAGGCAGTTGAACTTCCCAAGACTGTGCAGCAACAATTAGTAAAATTAGCCGTGATAAGGCATGCAAGTGTAATATAGAGTGAAAAAGGTGGAGACGGATGAGCTTCTCTTGATTTGATGACTCAGGGAGGTTTTGCTGGGAGATCTCAGCCTTTTTAGTAGAAAGTAAGGAACTACATTCACTATTTCTTTTTTATTTATATTCCCATGTAAAAGATTTCCTGAGCTGTTAATTATGCTATCATTGTATTCCCAACATGAATTTTTTGCAACAAGCTTCACAAGAAAAAAAGTAGTTGCCCTCATCAGATATATCGTAATACTGTAACGATGATGCAACTTGGGATATTACTCAAAAAAATTAAATTTATATTCATTCACTTTAAGGGCTCCTTTAGCCACAACAATCAGAGAAGAGCTAATTCTTTTTTTTGTAAAGTTAATATTTTTTATTTGAAGACTTTATCTGTTATTCTCAAGAGAGGACCAAAAATGTTTAAAACTCTTGTGTCCAAGTTCTGAACCTCTGCGTTTTTGAATAATAGTTTCTGTCAGTTTAAATGTTTCTTGAAGAACAGCAGACACACAAAAGATTCACTCCTTTGCAGAAATGTGAAAGCTTGAAATCTGAGGGAAATGGGAGGGACAAAAGAGGAATTTTTTTCATGACATAGCAAGGTCTGATTTTAATCTTCTAGCCTAGCTTATTAACATCACAGAAATACATTAATTTCTCCCTCATGGCAGGTTTAACAGCAACTCTTACTGTATGTTCAGTGTCGAAACTCAATAGCTGAGGTTGAAAACCTGTCTTATTTTCTCCACTAATAAAATTGGTGATATTCATAAAATGAATACCTAGTCAATTAAATAATATTTTTAAAGAAAATATAGAGCACCATTTTTTAAAGCTCAGTAATTAATGTAGTAAGTCTATCTAGATGCTGTAATCAGAATTCCATTTTTATTAGTAAAAACTTTTCTGCAATTTCTTTTCTTCTCATTTGCTTCAATTATTGTGCAAGATCAGTGGTCTCAACAGTGAACACTGTAATGCAGAAGGCTTAATTGTACTCCCCAATTATCTGGGAGTTTTGTTACTGGGATTTCATCTTTCTGACGCCAGAAGACTGTGTTTTGTAATCATATGTCAGATATGCAAGCAAGTGGAACAGCAAGAGAACATGTATTAAAGCTGAATAACACTCACACAATGCATGTAGCACCTGGAGAAAGCAAATAAACAAATCTTTCAAGAGAGAAGCACACACACAAAAGGTTAAGTGGAAATACTGTATTATATTTATTTTATTTTTAGTGTTGCTATCACGTAAATATTACTATATTAAATTATTTTCACTCAGATGCAGATTTACATGTATTCTCTGCTCAATTCTGCAATTTATAATGCATAACCTTCCTTCTACACTAGTCCCAGAGGTATTAAGATTGCCCATGCATTCTAAATGTAGGTAGGAATGGAAGCAAAAGTAAGTGTTTCTCCAAAGCAACTATTCTCTAATGTTTGTCTCCAGATGCTCCTCTACAGAGAAGATTTTATTTAGTATTTTGTCTTCTAAAATTGCAGGTTTCTAGCAACGAGATCAGTTTTGCCTACTTGAAATAAGTAAATTATTTTTCATCTAGTTTATTTTCAATACAATTCACTAAAATTCACTGTTCAGCCATTCTGTGAATTTATGACCTGGCTGGCCAAAAAGAAAAGAAAGAATCCTTCTTCCAGGATCCCAGGCTGTGTCAGTTTACCCAGAGCTGCCGTATGGTCCCAGCACAGCACTTTGCTGAACAGGGTGTATCTGAGCCATAACCAACCGCACCAGCTCCTGAAAAATAACTGCACATTCTTGGTAATTGGCCTTGTTCATGGCCTGTTGAGGGGGTTGGTTCAGCTGCAGAGTTCCTTCTGCATCCTCAAAAAGGACAAAAAGTGTGGTTCTTATAACCAGGTTTCAGCATAGCTGAGAGGGATTTTCTAAATCTAACATGTACATAAATTAATTCAAGTGCATTTTAACAACTATACTGATTGATGTTTAAAAGTCACTCTGGAATGAACCAAAGACCGAACATGACCTAGAACCTTCCAGAAATATGAGAAATTGATCCATGCTATAAATATTTTCCCGTTCTCCTCTAATTCCTACCTCTTTCAAGCAAGCTGTGTCTTCATCGAATAGATTGTGCTTTCTGTCACTTGAAATGTTTCTTGAAGAAGAGTGATGTGATTTCTACAAATGCTTAGTCTCAGAGAAGCATAATTAATAGTCTTTTCAGGAGTTTTATTTCTCTCTTCAGTCAGTAAAAAGCTGACATTTGCAGAGGCTTACTAAGAAGAGTAATACTGAATGCATTCCTTCTGCATTCTGCTTGCTGTAAAACGTATGTCTGAAATCAAGAACACACTTTCTACTCCTTCTCTTTCAATTTGGATGACATTCTTCCTGATTTACACTTGTAAGTAAAGAAAAGAAGCTTCTGTGTAAACAGTACTGCCAAATTCATCACATGAATTGAGTTAATTCAGGATGATTTAGGGCAATAAATAAGACAGATTGTGTGTTCACAATGAACCGTTCTCATTTAAAAAGAATGGATTGCACTGCATCTTTAAATAGATTAAGGAATATAAAATAATAGCAATGATTTTCTTTTTCTTTAAATACAGCAATGGGGAAATAAAGCCAAACCCATAGCGTGTAAAAACCAAATATCAATAGCCTTTGGAAGTGTTTTTTCCGGATTTCCATAATTATAATTAGTTTTCTATGACCAAAGAAAAGTCTCACAATGAATATGCAATCTGGACTCCTAAACTTTTCTTTTTTCTTTTTTACTTTTTCTCTTTTCTCTCTTGCTTAAACCAATATAATTCTGTTTTTCTATTTTCTTTAGTAAATTAAGGGAAAGATTGCAAAATATGGAAGAAGAGCCAAATAAGATCATAATAAAATATTCAGACTTGCTACATTATGTTCCACTTTTCAAATGGCTCCATAAAATATGGAAAATACCAGCCATCTAATAGTGCTGTTTATTATGTTTTTTTGAATGTAAAACAAGTCAGTGCATAAATGTCAGACATGTACTAAATATGAAAGAACCCCATACAATTGCTTTGTGCCTGCAAAATTCATGATGCTTTATATGTCAAATAAACTCATTTGCTTTTATTGATGTTTTGGCACTAACTAACTATACACTACTTCAGAGTACAACTCCAAGAAAAAATGCAACCAACCCTTCAGGTGGGAGACTAACACAATTTTTTTCTAAAATGGGAAATATTTATATGAAATGTATTGATTAAGTTCTGATATTGGATAATTCCTGGTATTGGTGCACTCTGACTTCCATTTCACCCTCTCACTTTTCTCCTACCTATCAGAAGCAACTCAAAGAGGAAATCACTTCAAGTTTTAAATTGCTACCCCAGAGACAGGTGTTTGAAATCCGGTAAAAATGACCAATGTCCTTTATAGAGAAGGTCAGTATTTTATATCTGTACTTACAAGCTCATAATAATTAAATGAGCCTTATTTCAAGATGCTGGTTAATGAGAATGTGCAAATTAACTGAGTTAGAATGACATTCTCTCAGTGTTTTTATTACATCGACTTTCTTCACTGCTTGGTATTTTTGTTGTAAATTAACACTGAAGGTATTTTTTTCAGCAGAAGTTTATCCACCTTAATTTTCTAAAGTTCAGGTTGAAGACCTTTAGATAAAAATACAACTAGTGATTATTTGTCTTATACTTCAGTCCTTTAAGGAACATCTTTATTCTCATAATGATCCAGTAGGCTATAACTTCTTTATATACATTCCCAGATCTTCAGCTGGGTTAAATCCATATAATTCCATTTTCTGAAAAGATACAGGTGAACCAGGTAAATGCAAAGTATCAACAAGTAATTCAGAAGGCTCAGGAGAAATGAGGTTTGCTGTACATTATATGGAGGCTAACTTGCAGCAGTCTTCCTAATGAACAATATCTGCAAACCTCCTTTCCAAGACACTAAAATTACTCTCCAAAACCCAAAACTCACATTGGCTTCTGCTACTTAGTCTTCTCTTGCAGAAATTCTGAGAGAGAGTTTTAAAAATATCAGGGAATATTAGATGGCACAGCTCCCATTTGCTTTAATCAGGCTCAAAATTTCATCCTTTAAAGTCATGCTCACTTGCATACTGACAAAACATACTTCAACTTTCTGTAATAGTATTGTTTGTAACTATAAAACAGTTAATGCTATGAGAATTAAAAAATACTTATTTTTGACATCTTTAAGAATTCTACAATTTGATTTAGCTTTTGGATGGCTTGAAAAATTTTTAAATCACAATTTGTGTGATAAATGTTTTAATGGAATAGCACCTTGCAAAGCATGGTATTTCTCAGTTTATCCTTCATGTTTTATTCATGTTTATCTGTTAGGGGAAACGTTAAGTAAAAATCTCTTGATCTGTACCAAATGCAGTAACAGTAAAAGAAAAAAGAAACTATGGCTTATATAGCGGTAACATCTTTAATAGCCTGATGATAAATACCACATTAAATTGTGATTCAGAGCAAAAGAAAATGGAATTTTCCAAGGCTGACTACAAAGCAGTGCCTAACTATAGTTACTGCATCAAAAGTGTTTTCTTTATTCTTGGTTATGTTATTCACAGCAATTCATCTCTAAAACGCAATTAAAACGTTTGTATTTGTGAACTACAAATATATAGATTTTCTATTCAAATGCCTCAGACTCAAAGCCCCTCAATCACCATAAAAGCCTAAATTAATATTTCTCATTCTCTCATTGTCTTCCCTTTGGAAAAGCAAAGCGCATCATGCTTTTTAATAAAAATAAATGGATTCTAAATATTTCGTGGCATTTCTAATCTAATGAAAGGACAAGGAAATAAATTGTCATGTTTCTTGTCATTTTTTTGCAAAGCCTTTGAAATAAACTTGTTCAGTGTAGACAGAGTAATGATGAAAAGCATATAATGAAAACCTCAGCTCTTTGACAGTTTTCAAATACTTGTGTGGAAGAAAGGCAACCTCAACTGTGACAGTGCTGGGAAGATCAAAAGACACATTAGCAGTGAACAGAGCAGCATTACAAAAAAGCAAAGACAGAAGTTTAGGAAATAATGGAGGAGGCTGTTGTCCTGATCTGTGCCACACATGCAGAGACAGATTGCCAACCATGTAATCAAACCTGTAGCACATTCTGAATAAAAATTCTAATGATTACAGAAATATGCTTCACATAGTACTCAGGTGGGCCAGATTATTTACTGCAGATGGCACACTGATTTAGAACAGAAGTCATAAAACAATCTTTTTCTTTTTTTTTTTTTTTCCCTTTCCCGTAAGAAAAGGCACCAAATGAAATGTAGGTTCACTGGTGAGCAAATGCCTCTCTTCTGGAGACTCGCTATGCTAGAGACATAAATCAATGATGTAAAATTTGTCATCTATAGGACAGGCTGATACCATGTGGGCGGAAAAAAAATCCTAATTTGAATAAGTCTGATTCCCCTTCCCTGTGCCCTCTCACCCTGCAAAGAAAACAACCAGCACATAGCACACAGTTTTTAAAATCCAAGGAAAACAGAAACAGAGTAGAATGTAAAGATTTGTAACTGAAAAAAATAAGGAAAATTATCTGGACTGTCTTAATGGAAGTAGGAACAGGTTGCACTCTTGATCAAATGTTTGTTACTTAGTTTTATATAGGTATCATATGAAATACTCAGAGGACAAGAGTCAACAGTCACTAGCTTCTCTAAGACAAATTCTGCTGGGCACAGGGAAAAAATAATTCACAATGAGAGTGAAGAAACTGGAACTGTTTTCCCAGAAAGATTTAACGGAGTGAATCTGTGTTCAGACAAATTTTGACAAATTTGTCTGAATCTTGAATATTTTAAAATTCAATGGGACAAGACCCTGTGTAAACTTCTTTGACATTGTCCCTGCCTCAAGTAGGAGATTGGACAAGATGACTGGAGGTCCCTTCTAAGCTGAATTGTGAGATATTTGTGATTCTGTGACTCCATTTTTCAGTTCAGCTGTTATACTGACTATATCTCAATGATTTTGTTCTATCTGACATGTCTAACTAAGGCACCTTGTTTTTTCTAAACAAAAAATCAAAGACGCATTAATTTGTCAACTGTGTGTGATTGCAATTTTTCTATTTCATCTTTCACTACTTGGCCAAAACAACAAAAACATTCACAAAAACATTTAACCACTTCTTAAGCACTGAATTTTAGTGCTCTTCTTCCAGTCCATTAGTCTGTTACCATTCACATATTTTATTTTTGACTGCTGCATCTATTTATCTCTAAGGTCTCATACAGTTATAAATTAATTCATTTTATGGTATTTTAAAAATTCTTTGTATGACATTCCATATGAATGTATAATTGTTCTACTGGTCTACAGTTCCCATAACATGCTAACTACTAATGTAATATAGAACACTATAATTTTAGACAAGCTCTTAATTTTCATTTACTCATGTTTTGAACTTACAGAGATGCTTAAGAAAAAATGCAAATATATTTGAACACCACTTAACTCTTGCATCCTTGGGACAATGCACCCTAACTAATATCCCGGACCCAGTAACATCAACAGATTTCCCACAGGATTTCATCCTCGCGATGAGACTGCCATATCTAACACAGCAGTTAAGCAACTGTATTTTATCTTTGGGCTGCATCATTAAAAATGACAAGAAGACCAGTCTCCAATAAAATCTTTACATGCAGAAATGTTTTTCTGTGTATCCATCTTCAATTGAGGGATTTAATGTCCCTTCTAGCTCCTTTCTCAGCTTTCTGAAGACAGTGTTCTTCAGAGAACTCTTCAGATTAAAAGCAAAGACATTGATCAATGGGAAGCAGTTTTCTGGGGTCTTTTGAATGAAGTTATTTATTTTCTTTGGCAATCAGAGAAACATTATTTTAAATGGAGACATACCAATAAAAGCAGTGCAATTTGGACTTTGAGATGTCCACGGCTTAAACACATTTCTTCATTCATTTGACCATTTCTGTAATTGCTGAATAAGATTTCTATGTCCTTTTAGACATTAAATTCTAGGAAAATATTTCATTCAGGTATCATGCTCTTTTCTATTTTTCTATATGAATTTTTCTCAACTCTATTTTTATATTGATCTATTTATGAACTTGCATTTATTTACCTATTAACGTATTAAGTGCTGCCACTTAGTAGATTTGGAAATGAGAACGTACTAATTTACAGCTTTTCTAAAACACTGAAGCACAGCATTTATTATCCTGACATAAAACTTAAAAAGAAATCCCTAAAAAACAATTAATTTTGTTGGATGTAGAAGTGTGAATTACTGGAAAAGATACAAATTCAGTTTAATATTACCAGAGCTTCCTTGAAAAATTTGGGAATGGAAACCTGTTCACATTGTGTTAAACTCATTGTGGTAAACTCTGTTACTTAACCTCTTTCTTCCTAGGCATTAGAAACTAATGTATGTTACCTAAAGAGCAAGAAATTGTCTTTTTCACAAAACTTGAACTCAACAGTCCTTAGAAATGCAGGGCTAAGCCACAAATTCTCAAAATTTTCTGTGAAGTATTGAGAATCTGAAACTTCAGCTTAGTCTGATTTAGGGGGAAATGTTCTCTGCTTAACTCCTTCATTATGATACTGACAATAGAAGGATTTAATATCTTACAATTAGACGTGAGAAAAAAACTGGACTACCTTGTTCTGGCAGTAAAGCAGCTTCAAAAGAGAAAAGAAAAACAAAGACATGACATTGTAAAAACAATATGGTAAGAACTCAAAAAAAAACCTTCCTACATTGAAAAGCAAGCTTTTCATTTTTGTGCATAAAGAGACCACATTTAATGATCGAAGGTGCTGCAGTTGCTTTTTTCTTCACACCTGAATTGAATAGGTTTGGATTTACCATTTATTTTTTAATCCCAGACTCCTCTGAAAGCTACGGAAACAGCAGTGGATTCCCATGCCATTGCTACTACACATAGCAGCATTACTATTGTTATTATTATTATTATTATTATTATTATTTCGAACAGTTGACTCCTGAATTAATTTTGTTTGACTGCAGCTTAAATCCATAATGAACAGTTAGTACAGAATGGAAATTTAGCAGAGGTTATTCTTACATAGGGAAGAATGCCCTTACCACTACTGGGGAAGGAAATCTCAGCTTTTGCTTTTCAGTTAATATTTCATTGGCAGTTTCTGTGTTTTGTTACCTATTTGCACATGAAAGCATGTCATCCATAATTTAAAAAGAAAAAACCTAACACAAGCCTGCAAACAATAGTGTGGCAAGAATCTTATCCAAAAAATTACATGCAAATGGCAAAGGATGACAAGACAAGTTTTTTAAGCCTTGAAAGCCCTACATATCCTAATTTTTTAACTACCTTACACAGGGAGGATGTGCTTCATACCTGACCTTCATTCAGAGTAAAAGTAATCTCCTTTGTTTGCCAGTTGAGGAAAAAGTAGTATTCTTTTCAATGACCTGAGGAGAGATTCCACTAAGATGCTAAGAAAAAGCTTCTACATAAGATGTCCAAAAGCCAAGTTTTAAATATCTCTAATACTCATCTGAAGACCAGGGATCACTATAGGAAGTTATTTGTCTTGATCATGAAGGAACAACATGTTTTCTGTGATACTGCAAGCAACTCGGCAAGGCTAATTCCACTAACTGCTCAAAGCTCTGGTTTCTTCACAGAGGCCCTGGGCCACGTTTGCTGAACTTGAGCACTGGCACTGCTTGTTACTGAGAGTAGCCTTGCAGGATCTTGAACTGCTTTGACTTGTGCGTGCTAAACACAGTTCCAGAAAATGGATTAAGAAGTAATATCTGCAATTCATCTGTAGTGTTTATTTGCATAATAGCATGAAAATGAGACGCAGCTTTGCAAGAGGCTATTTGGTTTCAATTCAAATGAGAGTGCTTTGACACAACAGTTAAAATGAGTTGTTTCCATTTTTCCAGTTGATTATTTTGAAGACAGAGCATGCATATGTAAAAAAAAAAAAGCCGAGTAAGCTTGCTTCTTTCTATCAAATGTAGATTAACACTACAAGCATGAAAGATACATCCCTGCTCTCTAAAAGGTTTTCTTTCTCATCTAGGAATTTTTACCAAAACTCTGAGTTCTATTTCTGCAGCTTGTGAGATGTGCCACAAAATCAAATTATTTTTTAATGATTAACTCAAAGCTAGGAACAACTGAGTTCTTATGCAATGTTTTTGCCAGACTGATTTGCCAGGAAAGTGAGCATCTTATTTTCAGCTTCAGGAAAGCAAGGCTTTGCTTCATAAAGCAGTGCCCTGAGACGTCCTCCAAGGACCTGAATGCTTAGACTCAGGGGGTGCTCATACTGCATTTTGTGCCATATTGGATAAAAAGAAAAATAGTCTAAGATAGCTTTGGCAGCCTAGCTGCAGTAGTTTGAAGCTTCACATATTAATTGCCTCATCCAGAATTTTTAAAAAGTCTATAGTAAGGTCCATATTCCTGTCAAGTTGCTTCCAGAGGCAAAATGAGCTCATTTCCATTTACTTCAGCTAACACTCCAGTCAATAAACACAGTGTAGCTGGTTCTGTGCCACAGCAGGTCTCTGCCAATCTCCTATCCCATCCTCAAGGCTTTGTGATTCGTAGGGCAACTGCATCAGAATCCAGCTGAAAACTGAATTCCAGACCTGAATGTAGCCAAAAACTTTCCAAATGCATAGCAAGAAATCATGTCAGTATCTGAAGACCTATAAAATAACTACTTCTAATTTCATGAAGACATGGTATTTCTACAGTTTTAACAA
Source organism: Ifrita kowaldi (assembly GCA_013398055.1). Lineage (NCBI taxonomy): Eukaryota > Metazoa > Chordata > Aves > Passeriformes > Cinclosomatidae > Ifrita > Ifrita kowaldi. The sequence goes on along the minus strand of VZRS01007954.1, from coordinate 478,083 downwards.
CGGAATTCTAGCATCAACTAGGCACCGTTTTGTTTTAAACAATAACTACTGATGTGAGCGGACGTTAATTTGACAAAGGTTATACAGCTCTTTACCATATTCCCAAGCTTCTCTCTTGTCAACAGTTTTGCTTGCCTTCAGCATTCTTGCCTACATCTTCTCTCCAGAGAAGTTAAGAAGAGTTCCACCTTCCTGGGAATCCTGAGTTCCTCCAAGATCTCCACTAACAAATTTTTTTTTAATTTGCCTTTTCTTGCTCCCTTAACAATAAGATTCAGATTTCTTTAGAGGTGGATAAGAAAAATGCAGAGACTGGGGCATTTGATCATACTTGTCATATATAAAACAAATATTTCATTCAACAGAGGAGGAACTTGCACAGGATAAAAGACAGACCAAGCTCTCCCTGCCTACAACGATCACGTGAGAAAATAGCGAGTTGACAGATTGTATTTCAGTTGCTCATTCATTTTCTTCGTTTTCAGAAAAATACCAAAAAGCTAGCACATTAGTTCTATGTGCATCCCATAAAGACCAAAAAAAAAAAAATCCAGAATTCTTCTTATTTATGCACATAGAAGTTCACCTAACATTGATCTTGGTGCCTGAACTAGATGAGTGAAGTAACTAAGTACCTATCCTATGGGATTTCTGCAAGACTAACAGTTTAGCCAGATTCATACAGAAAACATACTTAACTATTTCCTGTACTGGCTCCCCCAAAAGGTTTATTTTCATTTAATAGTTATATTCTCTCAAGAACTTCTCTCTATGAAATATAATTCCTATTTTCTATGTTGTAACCTCTGGTCAATCCTCCTGCGGCCCCAGAAGGAAGGACTGCATGACCTAACAGGTCTTCCTGATTGACAGCATACTTGAGGATCCGTATAGACCATTTTCCTGCACTGTTTCTCAGTGAAAATGCCCAAAGTCTTTTCTACAACAAATCTCACAAATGTTCCACTTATTTTTTAAATTAAAGCCACCCAAAAGTTTCAGCAGAAAATTTCCCCAACCCATTTAGCAGTATTATTTTAAAAATATTTTACAAACTGAAGGATGAGCTTTCACCTTTTCAATATAAGCAGATCTTTAGGATAGCACCCAGGGCTACAGGAGCACAAGATCAAGTCTGTATTTCACATGGGATCAAGCAGAGCTGGTCATCTCATGCTATTTATTCCTAAAATCATATCTTTCTCATCGCAGGCCCTAATCACCAAGCTGCAGAGTCTGCTGCTCATTAAACACAACAGAGTTTTGAAACATTTTTGGCACAAGAGAAGAAAGCACCACCAAAAAAACTCAATAAGTTACACACTGATTGTTTGCAAAAGCTATGATTAAACTTTGAAAAGCAAAATCTATCATTTCTCCAAACACAGAGAATACACTGTTCAGATTTTGACCGAGGGCTGTAGCAAATTTCTATTTTGTTTTAAACTTGGTCAAAAACGCACCCTTACAATGACTCATTGCAGTCTGAAGATGGAAAATAAACAGCCCACTAGAAACCTAGGTAAATTAAAATTTCCATCAACAGCAAATGTTCTTGTATCAAAATACTGAAGAAACCTTTAAATTCAGTGCTTAAACTTACAAAGCTGTATACAATCTTCTGTATTCCTTATATATTTTGGTTGTATTGTTATTGCTGTTGTTTTAAAACATGCCTTCTTTGAGCAAGTCTCAATAGGGAAGAAAAGCTGAAGGAAATTTCAAATAGCATGTTAAATAGGGAAAGCAGATACTCATCTATTCCCTCAAGGAGCAATGTCAACACCAACAATAATAAAATTAAAAGTAAATTCCAAACATCCATTTCCCTTGCTTTATTTCTTGGTTCTTGTTGTTATCCTTTTTTTTTTTTTTTTCTTCAATATTCCTGTAAGTAGAAGAAAGGTTTTTGCAAGCAGAGGAAGGAAAAATAACCCATACACAATCCATATAAAGTCAGTGGGGGTGAGCAGATGCAGAGAACAGTCCTGCTTATCACGCTGTAGAATCAGGACATATCTCTTCCTCTCTTATATTCTAATCGTCAGAAATATTTTATCATCTGTGGATCTGTTCTATTTGTGATTTGGAGACAGACAGCATAACAGTTCTTACTATTTATGTACTCTGCCATCTGACCATCTGACAAATAGGATTCTAAATTTCTTCCATTACCTTACATGTAGGTGCCATGATTAGAACACCTCTTCAGGCACCATATGACTGTATCTCTCAATTTTGTATTTTTTTAATCACACATTTAAATAAATAGATGGAAATATATGCAGCATTTGAATTATTGAACCTTAGTTCAATAATTATTTAGAAAGTGTCTAGATAAGTCCTGGTGAAAGCTAAAGTTTTTGTAAGCATTTACCAACATATGGTTCCACATTGTACCTGAAATAAGTATGGCATTTCATTCTGCTTGCACTTCCTTCAAACACAAATAACCCAGAAGTTCTTACAATTTAGATATCTAAAGTAATTTTGCTTGATCAGTTAACATTCACCTTGTCAGGAACTCAGCAACCTGTACAACACAAAAATGATGATCCAAACCCAGATTTTTACTTCCTTAATTCCTTTTCCTTTAAGCAAATGAGGCAGAATTGCAGACCCTACTTTCTCCTTTAAGAACCATGGTTTTTTCCTTATCATTTGTAGGTACTGGAAGAACTTCTTAACTTTTATTTGGAATTACACTCAGATGACTTGAAAGGTCTTCTCTGAAAATTTCCCACATACACTCAACTGTAGGCATGCAAATCTGTTATACCAGGATCCTTAGAGCTCCCATAAAGACCAGAAGATACTTTTGCACAAGAACAGAAAATCAAATTACACAAACAAAATGTCTTTACATTCAATTACTTCAGCTGCTTTTCCTAAAAAGTTGTATAGGTACTTCAAAAGAAGAATCATATGAAGAATACAATCTGAATAAGAGCTGAGTATAAAAATGGAAAAATATTTTTAAAGAAAACTTGTTAAAAATAGCAGAATCAGGAATTACATGGGTAATATTACAAAGTTCAAATACATGCAACCAAAAAGTACATTCTGCAGTAGGACAGTTATGTCAATGTTGGCTGTGTGCACAAACTTTTCTATTAGTTATGGAAACACAGAGATAACAAAAAACAGGGAGGGAGGAAGGAGTCTTGCATTACCTTCTCAACACTAAAACAGAAAATGAAAAAGAGATTGTCATTTTTGATTAATGTCTCAAAATGCTTTAACAGATTTGTGTCAAAATTTGGTATTAACCAAGATTTTATGCTGTTATAACTTTAGTGTAAGACAATAGTCCTTGAGTTGCTCCAACATAACAATAAATAAAAAGTCAGGAAAATGTACCAACATACATTATATTTACTGCTTTTCCTCCTCTTCTCTGATTTTTTTGTGTAGTAAATTCTACACACGTGCACCACATACCACACCCATCACTAAGATAAAACCAAAAGGCTACAGCAAGTCTCTTCAGAGGCTGTTAACAGTCCTTTGAGCTGTAACATTCCTATAGTAGTTTTGGACTCAGACTCAGTATCAGTCTCTGATATAAACCTAGACAGGCTAGGTAGACTGCAGCAGAGTGTGGTAGGCTTTGGAGGATTCTTGGGAATTTACTGAGCATTAACTTACAGCTATTTTATCCCACTGCACTCATGCGCAATCTGATTACAGATTGTAATGAAGGAAAAATTTCTTTTTAATGTTTAACAGATGTTTTGTGGTTTTATCTTCATTAGTACCCCCAGGCTAACTTAAATTGTGGAGATCTCTCTTGCAGTCTAAGACTGAAACATACTCAATGCTCTTTACAACCACAGCATTTTATTTAGCAACAGGTTAGATCTTGAACTTGGGATTTCTGTGCTGAGTAATGTTTACAACTGCAAAGAGCAAAGATGTTGTTTTTTCTCATTGAAGAGTTCTGTTTCCATCTAGAAGTGCTCAAATTGTCTTGTTTAATACATATACCACATTGCCACTTCTAGTGAAGCTATTTTCTACTTCTTCTATTAAACATTTATAAGAATAGCAGACTATCGAATTTTTGTTTCCTTTTTGTAGGAACAAATGCACAAAGAGAAATAATTCCCACTTGCTAGCCAGTGGCACTGCATGGCAAATCTGCCTCCATCCCTCACAGCCACAGTGTAGACTTAATCTATTATTAGAACTTAATATTTGACAAATAATTTCCACAGAAAAACTTTTAAAAAATTAATGAAAACCTTCAGTCTATAAAGTTCAACCCAGATCTAAGGTCCAAAGCTATGAGAAAATGAAGGATGAGTAGAAAAGTGTTGCTTTACTCTATCTTTACTGACAAAACTAGCTACTTTCCAAAATTGATGTTATCTATGAAAGACAAAACCGGAACAAGATAACTTACGGCACATGGCACTGCTCTCAAAGACTATCAGAGGCAGCAGAACACAAGGGCACCTTAAAGTGAAAATGTTTAACCAGGTAATCAAGAAATTGCACCAATGGAATCCCTTTAACTTGCAGCTACTTTAGCTGCTTTTCCTACAGAATTCTACTGACACTTTGAAAAGGAATTGAAGCAAATAATCAATTGTGAATGAGCACTAAAACTATGAACAGGGAAAAAAATTGAAAACACAAAAAGTTTAAAAAGTAGCATCAGCAGTTATAGGATTTTCCTACCACCAATACTAACAAACCCAGTCATGTTGCTAATAAGTTGTCAGGTTTATCACAAGATCAGTTAAAGCAAATTTCACAGACAGAATTTCAAGTTAAAAAATAAAAATCCTATGTAACAGTCAGTTCTTCTGTGTTTTCACTGGTGAATGAGGAGCATCAGGAAAAATACAAAACCATCAACTAATTAAGAGTGAAAAAAATAAGAACACAAACTTCAGTCTATACAAGAATCCAAGACATTATGGGGAAGGCCTCATTCCATACAGAAATACGAAAAACTCCCAATAACCAACCTAAGAGCAAATCTCAGTTTGAACTTTGCACTTAGCGTATGTTATTTTGGAGTGGGTTTTTATTTTGGATTTGAAAGGAGTTTCCTTGCTATTGGCCTGTACTAAGGGTTTCCGCAGTTCCTAGATCCAGTAGGAACAATATTTCAGCCTTCTCCATTGCAGACTAGATTTGCATAAGAGTAGAAAAACTGTTCTCTAACCTGTGTAAAAAAGGACTGGAAAATTTGAAAAGCAAACAGACAAAGTGGTTTGGACATTTCAATGAATCTGCAGCTCCATATGGACAATTTGAATTACTGTAAAGCCTGGCAAATTGTGTTTCCAGAATAGGGGATGCTACAAAGTTGCACCTGTCAAAATTTATTATATTTGGCATACTCAGAAGAAAATAGGCACAACTTGGATAAGCAGTTTGTCAAAGTTTATCTGTGAAAAGACATATTGAATTTATTCAATAATTCATGTCTATAGTTTTTGAGGTAAATAAGATATCTTCAATGAAATTCCAATATTTGGAAATACCAGGGGGCTGAGTTTTTCTTTTATCTCTACTTTAGTAGTTCACATTGGCGAAAAAATGTGGGTTATCTCTTAAACTATCCCCTAAACGTAGGCAAATCCTCATGACTTACAAAATTAATTCTAAACATAGCTTACATCAGAGGCAGACAGTTAATCCATGACACTATTAAGTTACAACTATCGTAATTAGGTTTTTGGGTGTTTTTTTGTTTTTGTTTTTGTTTTTTTTTAATCTAATTGAGCCCTAACTCCAGAAATCTATAATGGAATCAGTTTTCATTGCATTTCTGAAGGTTTGCGTAAAGATTAGCCCTTCTGTCATAAATACCATATTGTTACTTGTTAATACTATTGGAGGATCAGATTTTCAATAGAGGTGGGCTACAATCATGCAAACAGTTGAGCTGCAAATGCACACATAGCTGTACTGACTTCAGGGGAACTTTTATTAAGAACATGTATGTGTGCAAGATATTTTACATCTATGAGAAATCCACGCGTTTTGTGAACATGACCTGAGGAACACCGTCACAACAACATCCGTGCTTTCTTCTCACTATATTGTCTCTCAGGTGACAAGAGACAGCAGCATGGGAGCTCTGATTGCTCTAGGAGCAGCAGCAGGATAACCGATTATTTTCTGCCAGCTACACTTAAAAATGCTACAATACCAGCAGAATTTCAGTAGCATTTACTTGAAGGAGAGCACTAGTCCCAGAAGTGGCATGAAACTAAAAAGAAAAGCTCAACCTCTTCACAGCTAATGTTTTCAGGTGTGTGCAGTCTCATGAGTACCTTACCATTTTCTCATGCATTTTTCATACTACCCTATACTTGTTCCACATTCTCAGTGTTCTGCATAATCAGGAAAAAAAATATCATTTATGTTTTTCATGTATGTCTAAACTTAAACAGACTAATTTGAATTACACTTTTTCTTTCTTCCCACCCTCCTCTGCCTTTACTTTTTCTTTCCATTCTTTCCAAAATAATTTTAAAAGTAGCTACAACCAAGAATTTTACCTATGCCCCATTTCTAGGCTTAGCTGTAAATACAGCAAATCACTAGAAAAAGAGTCAAAGAACTGGATTTTAAAATTGCCTTAATAGATTTTGAATCAATTTATGTGAACTTTGACCATTTATACAAAGTATTCAGAATATTATTTGTAATAGTACCACACTTTCGACGGAAAATGTGTTCTGCAAATATATCCAACAGTGCTTTTCAGACGACAACTCTACTGCATATTAAAACACATGAATGCAAGAAACAGGAGGCTGTAGCAGTAGAGTACAATCTCATTATTTGGGAAGTCCCATGTGATATGGCTGCTCTTCTCAGAGTCTGCTGAACCCACTTCTGAATTTGCCCAGCTCATCAAGATGCATCCAGCTCTGAAACATGAGTAGAACGCACTTCATTCACAATGCAAGTCTTAATCTGTCACTTCTTAATGTTCCTTATGATTGTTTTTCCTTCCTGTTTAAATTGTAGAGAAAGGCATTTTGTCTTATTTTTCCCTACAACTTCTCCATACTTCCATTTCGTGTATATGAAACATTTATGTGGCGATGTCACGTATGATTTGAGTCAGTGTCTGCTGAACTGTTATATGGCTCACTGACATTATCAAACTGAGCAGATTTTCTGTTATCCTGAAATGCACAGACACAGGAGACACCATGTGTGTTTGTAAGTGCCAAATCTGGCTGTAGGGGCCATGTGAGGGCAACAAGACATTCACAGACACTGTAAAATAAAATTATTTTAAGAGGGTTATTTTAAAATGTTACACTAGATGATAAAAAGAAGCAAAAGGAAAAATATATTTTATCAGTCCAAATGTAAGCTGTGGAAGAGCTGCTACTGTATTAATTTTTCTTTAGGGAATTTATAATCCACTTCAGTATTTATGCAGTTGAATTTTTCAAAAAGAACAAGTCACATAGAGAGAAGACTTCTTCTCTGAAAAAATTACCCTGTTTTGAATGTTATATTTAAATGAGAATTAGCTTTTCTAATGTTGTTCTGCTGTTACATGACCGTGAGCGGTTGCTAAACTTTTGTGCTGTGGTAAGTCGCTATTCTCAAACTGTCCTAATGCTTCTGGTAGTTATTAGGATTTTCAATGGTGCCTGGTGTTTTTGCCTCCCCAGGCTGCAGTTCTTGCGGTGACATGATTTGTCTTTCATGGCACACAAAGACATTTCTGAAAATATGCTTCTTTGAGGTGTTTCAAGAAACAAAGGATTAATCATCTCAAATCATCTACCATTTTAAAAATTTTTATCTATAACATACTGTTGATTTTAATACGTAATCAAAAAAAAAATCCTTTTAAAGTACTAGATTTTAAATTCAGGGAGGTGCTTTGAAAACACGTGGCATGAGTGAAACAGTGTTTGTCTCTTTCAGGAAATAGCCAGTGTCCATTAAGAATAGCAATTTTCTTACTCTTTTCTCAAACATAATGCCATTCCACAAGCCTGCAGCTCCCATTGGTGTTGACATACATCTGACTTTAGCCTGAGGGTAGCGATGCATTTTACATGTTGACGGCAGCCACAAGGATACAAACAGAAATGAAAACACTTCTGAATCTTAGGATACACAGTTCAACATTAATAACAGCAGTCACTGTGTATCTCAAAGTCTTCCCTCAAAAACATGTCACACCTTTTTTAGGTACCAACAAGAAAGACAAGAGCAGCAGTTCACCCATCTTCTCAGTTCGTGATTCATGTTGGTAAATATGAAATTTGAGGGAAAATAAAAGCACTCAAAAGCTCTGTTATACCTTTCTCCAACTTAGGTTGGATTTTATTGTGTTCTTGTTCCCAGCATTCCACTAATCCCCACACTCCTCTCATTACTCTTTTTTCTCAACAGTATTTTGCAGAGAAACTGTGGGACATGGAAGTCTGTACATAATCCACCATTTCTGTGGTGAGCATTTACGTCTATAGGACTCTAAGGAGCCTGAAGCATCTGGGTTCACCTTGGGGTGGCAGGAAAACTAATTTCCTCATGAGGAATGTTGCAATGCTGGGGACCCACCCATTTCCAAGCTCTTCAGCTCCTCTTCTTCCTTCCATGCCACTGCAACCTCACATGCCCTTACACCCTAGCCAGGTCCGTCTTGCTGTAAAACAATTTTAGCAGAAAAATCTTCCTAATCAGAATGATTTTTATGTATCTAAAGTTTTTACCTATTGTCTTGCCCTGACTCAGCAGTCACTGGCACATCATGCTTCAGCGCAGTCTGTGAGTTAGAAGATAAAAATGCCATAAAACAAAGACATTACTACACTTGAAAGCTTCCTGATTTGTACATCTGGCAAGGTCACTTCTGCTTTAAAAGCCTGACCTTACATCCTTGAAGGACACGCTGTTCCCCTGTTCTTGACTTCACTGGCAGCAATCAAGATTAAGCTTTCGTGAAGGTTGGTGTGTGCCAGTGTCACACAGCTTAATAAACTTACTGAAGTTAATTTGATGTTCAGTAGATGTCTGGGGTCATACTGCATCTGTAAGAAAAGTTGTGGTGTTTTACATGAACATGTTTATTGGACATAGCTTCACTTAAAAACTTTTTTTTAAATTATTGTACATTTTTAAGAGTATGGCTTCTATCTTTTTTAATTCCCTTACAGAAAGCAAAGAAGTCAAATCAATGTACAAGGCATAAGATCTGAAACATTCATGGGGATATACAAGTGCTGTAAGAAGTAATTTTTATTACCTTTAAAGAAAGTTTCTCTGTTTTCAGAGTTCATAAGAGAGTGAAGAAACATACAATTTTCAAAGGCAATATTTTAAAAAAGATACTTTTAAGTGCACATAAGGAACTCTTCTGAAGTAAAAATACCATATATCAGCATAGGCTTGTATTAACATCACTGAGCTAAAAAAAAAATCCAAAAAACATCCAAAATCCAGTTTCTCACTCTCTTGATTAACAGCAATATTACTTTATGAAAAAGCCTTCAATTGCCTTCAAAGGCAATTCAACTGATACTTGTTCAGCACAAAGGTTTTGATCCAGTACAGCAGAACAAAACATTTTCATAGCTACTCAGCTAGTAGTCCACTAAAGCTGGGAGAAATCTATATCCAGTTGAATTTTTACTAGATTGTAAACCTAAACCATGCAGAAAAATGGCAGAATTGAGTATTTGCAGTCATCAGCATGAACAAACATTGCAACATCATCTCAGCACTTGCAAGCATAAAATGTGCTGGGATATCAAAAGAGGGAAAGCTACTAGCGAGGTGAAGAGATGCTTTATTTGCAACTTCGTGGGTGATAAAATATAGGCTCACTTGTACAACTACAAATCCAGCAGATTCCCTTCTTTCTGGCATATTTTGTTGGGTTTTGTTTCAGTTACAAGTTTTCTTACATTGCGTACTATGTGATTTCAACGAACAAATGCACTTACTCCAAAATATTTTTAGAGTAATTTCCTCTCTGTAGATACATTTAACACTTGCAAAATGGACTTTCCTGTCTGCACTAAGGAATATTGTCCTTTATCCACAAAATAGAGAGGAATAATGTAGACTATCCCTTCAGTGTCCCCTTAATGGGCTTCTACTTTAATACATTGAAAAAACAATGATTTTTTTTTTTCAGGTACAACATATTCAGCATATGAAATACTTTTGAAAGTATCGAGTTGTTTAACAGAAATTCTAAATGAGCACAAATGTTTCTAGGTGAGCTTCTTCTCACAAGAGCACCAGAGACAAACCTCAGCACTACGCACTAAGGCTTCACTGAAGTTTTTTTCATCCTGTACCCTATTACTTTGTTAATTACATGGCAATCTGAAACTGAGAAAATTCTACTTTCTGATTAATCCTTAAAAAAAACCACCACAAGAAAACCCATCCATTTCCTGCTCAATTTGCCTTTTTGTATGTAGTGCTAAGTCAAAAAAAAACATTACAATACAGAAAGGCAGAATACAGAATATCCTCATCATTCGTAACATTTCATGATGTGGAAAGAAATCTGAGCTCTTAATCTTCATGGTAATAAAAAGTTGCAGTATAGTTGCTCTTTTAGAGAAATATTTGTAAAACAAATGCCCATAACAATATTTCAGCCTTTTCAGAATATTTCAGCAAAAACATTGAAACAAGACATTTCAACACATTTTGACAACTTCGGGTTTGGACTACATTTTGTGTGAACTTACAGTTTGCTTAAAGCTTATTGCACAACGCTACTAGAGGACAACCAGCCAATTAGCACTTACAGTGCAATGGCTGGAGTTCAACTTGTTAGTAAAAAAACCCACAAAAAGCCCTCTACCGTCATCAACACCTAGTGTAGATGCTTGAAGCTGGAATTCAGAGTTAAGCAATCAGAAATAAAGGCACATGGAGGTTTTAGACAGGGCTGGAACCTACAAAAAACCTAAATGAAGAGATGACTTTGTCCCTGTTCTGAAGGTCTTTGTTAACAAGCTCTCTAAGTGTGTTTTATCAGCAATAAAATAAAAGAAAGAGATTCACCCTAAAATAACTCCTGCAGCAGAATAGTGACCAAAGCAATGATGTCACAAACCAGCAGAGGTAAGTGTTCAAAAACTATATTGTTGCGTGATGAATGATCTCCATCTCATAAAAAAGTGGTGATGGAAAAAGTGGTTTGCAGTAAACAGAACTAAATGATTTAATAAATGGATGCAAAGTATGTGCAGCCAGACATGCTAATAAATATTTATAAACATATTGTTGTAGTTTTATTGCATGAGACATGGTAAAGCTTGACATGCTGACACCCTGAGACTTGCCCTACACTTTGCTTCAAGTTTCTTATTACTGCTGGAAAATTTTGAGATATTTCCAGAGAACATTTCTGTCTGTTTTGCCCAGACTACATTTTTCTGGCAGCTCTTTTTGTGTTCTTATCGGTGAACAGTTGGAATTCCAGTTTATTCATTCCAGTGATACCTCTAGAAGCAGATTTGTAACAGCATTTTGTCCTTGCACAACACATTTCTCAGAGAGGCCAGCTGCAAACAGTAGTTTTGGAAGTAACTTTGATTCAGCACTGCCACATGTCATCAGGTCACTGAAGATATGCCTGAATTATGTGGCTACATCAGATCAGTTTGAGGTCGTTCATTCCCACTGGACTTTGTGCTGTGTACTTACAGGATGTCTCTAATACATTATTTAAATTGTAATGTCTAGAAACTCCAGCACATCCAGGGCCGTATAATATTTCTAGATTTATCCTATTTGGTGTGAAAGCTTTTGCCACATTTGATAGCTACCATGCTTCTGCTCTCTCTTATACAAGGACAACCTACCATTGCATGGCACCATTTTCCTACATGAGGGGAATAAGTCCAGAATTAACTACTTAAGTTTCATTTTTCAAGTGTCTTGCCGGGCCTAACTTTATCAAAATGAGCAAAATATGCTTTCCAGCATTTTCCCCATTGTTTTCACTGAACAGCAGCTAAATTTTCTTCCTTTGAAATACTGTTTCTTCATCAACAGCTATTGCTATGCTGTTTCAATAGCAGCTAGCTTTAGTGCATAGTATCCTCTTTCTGAATTTTATGCTACTTCTCTTTTGTTTGTTTCAATTTCTTGTATTTTACTTACATTATTTTTCTTCCATCTTTTGGATGATTACTTCCATTGCCTTGCCCTTCTCTGCTGCAATTAAACCCCCCCCCCCAACACTTATTGTACATCTCAGATGAATACACCTGGCAGCAGTCACTTCAAAGAAACTGCATCATCAATTAAGTCAGAGCAGCTGAGTCTAGCAATGTAAATAGAAACAGAGCATATGTATATACACCACAAAACAAAAACAACCCCCAATCACAATCCTTTCATGTATTCAGCACAGCAATATGTTCAAATAAAAAAGACCACTAGCGTTTCATCACTAATGTTGTCAAAGCCTTTCATGGGAAACAAGCCTAGAAGAGTTTCTGTGCAGCAACTACACCAGGAGAGCTGGCAAAATAATTATCGGAAGCTGTGGATCTTGAAATTGCAAGCAAGGGAACAGGAAGCGGCAGAATGATTGATTTTCTTTATTAATAGTGTCAGAGAGATTGTTTTAATGCATCTTATCTTTATCTTAACCTTGGGATGTAGTGCAGTATTCGCAAAGAGCAGTCAGTGTAACTGTACCATAAAACCTGTATTATAGTAGTGACATGTAAGGTCAAGTACTAAAGATGCATAGTATAATAATATAGCCAATATATCAGAAGACAAGTTAATGTATGCCTTTTATTTTTGTCTACACTATTTCATAAAACCAATTTTCATTTTCATGCACATGATGAATTGCATGTTCTAAATGCATTCTGACAATGTTTAGGAGCATCTCTTCTTATTTTCTAGGAATTAGGGAAAAAAAAAGGATCATTTAAAAATATAACTCTTGACTGAAAGTGCTAACATTCATAAGTTATGTTAAACTATTACTCATTTAACTGTGTCCTGACAAAAAAAAAGATGCTGCGTATATTTTCCTCAAGAAATGGGTGTTTATTGCAAATTATTTCTTACAAACTAGTAATAAATGACTACTGTTTGCTACTGTTATACTCTATGGAGTATTTGTCTTGGGAGAACAGAGTGCCTCAGTCTTTAATACATGTCAGCTTTGTTCACGTTGCTCTGAAAAAAGGAGTAAGACAATTTCATGGAACTTGCTGGATCTCAGAACAGCAGTGCCACGTCTGTATTGCAGCCACTGGTGCCTTGGATAAGAACTGGCACTGCAGCTCCTCAGAGCTTTCCCCTGGGTAGCTCCTGTGGCAGGCACTGGCCTTCTGTTCCTCTGAAACACTAAGTTTTATCCAACTTCACCTACTTGTCTAAATGAATTATAAGCTAAGAAAAAGCTTGCCACAACCGTTTATTTTACCCAACAATGAAAGACATACAGACATAACTTGTCTAGTAATTATAGGAAAATGGCAAGATCAATGAATCCCTGCATCTAAGGTCCAAGCATAAAACTGAATTCTCAATTTTCTGACATGTCAACTATCTGCCTTTTACTTCAGACGTCCTTCTTGCAAAGCGGAGTGTAAGTGACCTATCGGAGTCATTCTGAAGAACAGGATTAAGGAGAGCCTGCGGGTCAAGAAGAATTATACACATCAGGAAAACTACAGACAGATTGAAGAGTCCTCAAAATAATTAACATACTCTACTGAATGATGCCACTGAAGTCAAATCCTGACTCCTTAAGTCTAGAATAAAAATATTTTAATAACTGAAGTGAAAAAGTTTATACCATTAACTTCCCAGTGTAAATGCAATTCTTTTTTACTATTAATACAGAAGTTATTTGTACTGGAATTATACTACTGCTTTTCTTCCCTCCTCCCTTTCTCCTTTAATTTAATATCTCTTAGTGTCAAAGTAAATAAAGGCACCAAACATATTTATCCATTGTAGAGCAGAGGCAATTTGTACACTTTTATTTTTCACTGCTGCCATTCTTAGTGACTTTTGTAAATGCATATGGTGAGAATAACAGGATTTACAATCTCTCTTACTGTACCCTTTGAATCAGTAGTGTAGGAATAGGAACAATTTCTAGGGCAGGATTCTTAAGGAATAGAAATATTTTTATTTATTTGGTAATTAATTAGTAGCCAGGTATTTCATACTGCCATCTCCTCGCTTCTTTTTAAGGACAAAATCAGAATTAAAACCAGTTTCTAAAATACACTGAAAATCCAAGAAGCTGTTAAAGTATGCTATTCTTGGTAAGTTTTATAAAATTAATTTCTTTCCCTCTCCTTTTTTTCTCAAAATACCTCTTCTAAAATTCTGCAATGTGACTGCAGAAACTCTTTCACAGGATACTAAACTTATCTCTGAGCTTCTCGGAAAGAGATGCTGGTCTGTTCACAACAACATATGTATAACTAAGGACTGTTAAATCACTGCAATTTCACCAACAGAACTGTCTGAATATCAGACTGAGCTCTTGACCTTGTTCCATCCACATTCTAAGCAAATAAAATGTTATGTAAACAAATTACGGGACAAGAAACACTGTCCCCCAGTACTAAATCCATGTGAAGGAGCATGTGTACTGACATAATGCATAGCCAAGGACTGGCAAAAATTTCAAAGATGCCAGTTTGGTACCTATATATTTGCTTTGTTCTGTTTTGCTTGGGTTTGGCTTCCCCACCATTGAATTGACACTACTTCTGCATCCAGTTGAACAACATTCAACTTCCAAGAGCATAAATACCTGAGTAGCAACTCTATTAGACATTCTACGTATTTCAACAAGAACATAAATTTTTAAAACTGCTTGCTACTCAAAAGAATAAATGTGACACTAAAAGATGATTTGACATTTGGGTCAAACTTACTGCTAACTCATTTTGGGTGAAAAATTGAGGCGGTGAGAACTTTTTCTACAGAAATTCTGAGGATGCTTTCTATGTTCTGAAATGATTACGAAGGCTATCTATTTCTGAATGTCTCATTACAGGGCAGTGGGAAAGGACTTGGTTCTCAGAACTAAGTTCCTGTCAGACCTCTCCATGTGCAGGTCCATCAGAGGAGTTTCTATGTTGGCCAGTAAATCAGGCTCCCAGCTTCACACAGCTGGGATGGTAGCATGAAAAATGAAACCCTCTTTTTTTCTCCCCATAAAAAACTCCCAGATATGGAGGCCCTGGGGCACTGCCCTGCACAGCATCCAGGACCATACACACTGCTCATTTTGGCAGCAAAGACTAGATTATCTGAGACAGAAGAATGACCTTAAATGTATTTTCCACTGTGAATCTGTTTCACATGGGCAAGTGGCATTTATGAACCCTACACATGTGGAATGTCTGTAAGATGTTTTAAGATCAACAACATGCAGATGCAGGATCTAAGCAGAGAATGGGTGGAAGTGTGAGGAAGATACACCATTTTGAAAAAAAAATGTAATGCTGAGAGTCTCTGGTTGTTTTGTTTTGCATTTATTTGCATGCCACATGTGTGTCTCTACACCAAGGGAGGGAAGGAAACAGTATTGCTTGAATGTTTCCTCACTGACAGAGGATACAGTGCCAAGCAGAACAAACATCTACCCTCTAGCAGGGACACTCTGAAACCAGTTTACCTGGAATAATTGAGTTTATAATTGCTACTTCAAATAATTATAATAAAAATAATGGTCCTCAGAAGTGATTGGCACTAAACATACTCTGCTATGCTTAGTTGTACATCAGTCATGCATAGCCCTATTTGCCAATTATTAGGGAGGGCTGTGATAGTAACTCTAAAAGGTAATGACTGTTAGGATGTTCTTACTGTTCTGCGTAACCTGAAAAGTATAATCAGATATTTTCTTTGACCTTATGGCTCTGAAATACATACAGATAAATAAAGGATGGGACAAACCTTCCTTGTCCTTCCTATTAGCCTCATTTTCAGCCAGGGAAAGTAAATAATATCTATTACAGAACTCAAAAAAACATTCAAAAAACTTCTTACTCATTTAATCCCCATTTATGTTTAAAAGAGCCAGTCTAAAGCACAAGCTATGCAGACAATCATCAAACAAGAGACATGAACAAGGAAAACACTAGAAAAATGTGAGTAGTTGAGCAACTTACTCCAAAGGAGGAAAGCAGATGACAGAGTAACACAAGTCTCAGTATTGAGAATGCTTTTGTTCATTTTTAGGTACAAGGTGATCTGAAAGAGCTCCAATGTGAGAAGATGATAAAGCAAACAAGAGCAAGTGCAAGTTCTGAAGCAGGGAAGTACCCCCCAGAAACAAGAATACAAACACAAAGAAAGCCCCCCAAGGCCTTGAAGCATGGGCAGGGGCAAAAATATTTCAAACAGGCTAGTGATTATGGAAATTGCTCTATGAACATGAACACCCATTGCAGATTAGTAGTTAAAGATGGATGTCAAAGAGAAGAAAAAAATAAAAGCTATACTATGGCATGTACCTTTTATTCTGATCACAGAACCTTTTATTTCATTTTTATCTAACTTCAGCATTACCTTACATTTTCTTTTCCTTTTACCTACACACTCCCTTCCTCAACATCTGAAACTGTCAATGTGCTCTTCAAATATTTGTCTTCATTTTAAAAGAAATAAAATCTTTTGTAATACAGCTTGTAAAAAAAATAGTAAGTAGGCCTCCTAAGTTAAAACATTTCTACCATTTATTCTTGAATATAGTTATACATGTTTATGCTCTTCTAATTTCTTGGTTGTCATACAGTGCTTCATGCAACAGTATTTATCCTGTGTACTGTCTTAGACCTCAGCAATGTGTGTATTTGTGGGCTGTTGACTGCAGAAGCCATTCTCAGAACCCAGCCTTTCAGTGTCCAATCTCAATGACAACCGCCAAATCTATAAAACTGTGTTACTATTGATTATATTAAGTCGAGGTGCTGTCAGCGAGCCTTCCCCCACTTGCAGTTAGTTCATGTTAAGATACATTTCTTATCTAGTTGGTTATTTCTTGAATGCAACAACCTTTTATATATTCTCTTTCAAGATTCTTTGAAGAGCTTTTCTGTTCCAAATAAGTGCCAGAAAATGAAATTCCATCCTTCTTTAGAAAGAGAAAACATGAAATGTGTGTACACTGCTGCCATTCATTACTCATTATTTTCTTTAACTTTTTAAAGAAACCTTGCCCTTGAGTGTTAATTGCATTTCCATTAAGAAACATGCACAACTCCCTGCCAGCTATTAGCTGTCATGATCAGAAACGAAGACTAACGCTAGTTATAGCATCTTAAAAACAGTGGAACATTGCCACAGCCAAATTAGCTGATAAGGAATGTAATTTTAGCTTGAAAGACAGCCTTTTTTTGTATGGAAGAGATGATACAAGTGTGATCAGATTCTGATGTTGGTTTGTTGCTCTACATTCACATTTATTTGCAGTGGCATCATGAAAACCTCATTTGAAGATGCAATAGTTTATCTTAGGAAAGTAAAGAACTGGACTGAGCCATGGTCCTAGTAGACCTAGATTCTAGACCCTAAAACTGTGTCTTGGTCTCTTATATATTTCTATTTTAGAGAAATAAAATCTTCAAAAACCCACTGTAACTACAGGCAGCACAAAGAATGAATTCTAGTCTAAAAACTCTCTGAAACAATGCAAAAAAAAAAGACACAGGAGAATGAGTTTCTCCATTAAAAAATCATGGACTGCTAATTCCAAGACCAAACTCCTCATTTCATTTATGGAACAGAGAGGGGGGAAAGAACAAGAAAAAAGCAGAAGTTTCCAAATGCACAAATACACATTTCACTTTCAAAATGTAATCACTTATACAGGTAAATCACTTATACAGGTACCAAAGACTGAGTAAAGGAATTTGCCATCCCCCTTTGCCTCCCATGAAAGGGAGTTAGAACGTCCACAGCCATGATGCTTTTCCTGGTAATCGAGTTGTGGCTACTGCTAGCCCAAACAACTGAAGGACAGTAAGACTCCTGGGTGGCTTTTCCGGGTTTAATACCATGAACAGACCTAAACACAGTTTTCTTGAGTTCACAATAAAACTGGATGCATGAAGTAAGTTATAGGAACTGGTCAAGTCCTATCTTAAGCTCTTACTTCTAGGGAAGCCAGCTGACAATTTTTAATCTCTCTTATGAGATGTAAGACTAATAGGCTTGATTTTTATATTATCACATATTTAGTTACAGTTCTTTTTAGATAAGAGAAACACTAGACACCAAAAAGTAAAAAGTAATAGAGCAAGAGCTATCAGTCCTTTGTATCTGATTAGACTAGAAGACCCTTGCACAGAAGTCTGGGCAGCAAAAGGGGAGAAGGGATGGGAAAAAAGGCAGAAGACAGTGTAGGTTTTAGCTCTGTTTACTCACTCTTACTCTTTGCTAACTTTCAAAGAACAATGCAGAGTTAAAATAAATCAGCAGTGCAGGCATGAAACAACATCAATGTAAAATTTATAGCACAAGTCTAACACCTCTGGAAACAAAGCAGCTATGAGGCAAATAAACTCTGAAGCCTCGAGTACAATCTAATAAAGAATATTGAAAAAAAATTCCAGTGGCATATCTAATTTTTTAAGCTTTCAGCTTAAGTCCAGCTAGACTTTGGAACTTCTGAGTTATTACTTAAGTTGTATCAAAAGTTTGGTTTTAAATGAACAGTTACATATTTTATTTCTTAAGTTCAAAGTACAACTACTAGAACAGAAAAATATATTTTATCTTGTTTGAATTAAAGGGAAAAAACCCAAAACCAAACAAAAAGCATTAGCATCTAAGATCAAGTACAGTCCCCTCAGCTCTTCCCCTATTTGCTGTATCCAGGCAAATGATCCGGTATTCAGTTACACTACTGAAATCGTTGGAGTTTTCAAGAGAGTCTGACTTGTAATTAAAAGTCTGCAATACTCTCTGCAATTGTATCTAAATCATTTACTGACATCTTAACCAGAAAGCATCTATTTGTCTCAGAAACTTGAGAGAAGGAACAGACTATAAACATGAAGTAGCCATTTAACTCAATATCAATGTAAATAAAAATATATTAACCTTGAAGTACAATAGAGATCTCTTTAGTTTCTAAATATTCTCACACAGGGATAATATTTTGCTTCCTTTCAGTGGAAATGTTTCTGAAAGAACAGATCCATGACAGTTGTATCATAGTCTAAAAGACGACCTTTGCTCAAGCTTGCACCCTCTTTGAAGCTGTGCAAGTGTTTCAGAGGAGCTCGTTCCGCTCTATTCTACATACACACTATTATTGTGCCAGGATATGTTCCTTAAGAAAGGTTTTATCAAAATAGTTCTGTGAAAATCTGAAGTGAAACACATCCAAATAATAAAGTAGATTATCCCAACATCTCTTAAAGTGCAGCTGAATTAAATCGTTTTTAAACACAATTTTTCTTGTGGCCAAATGTTTTCTTGTCTACATGATACCATTGTGAGCTCTTGGCATGTGGAATTTCTATTTGAATTCAACTTACTAAGGTGTTGTAATATGTCTGGATGAGTATAGTCTTCTCTAAACACATTTATGGCGCTTTTAGGTTGTAACTCCAATGTGCTACTGTCATTCTTTAAAGACATCCTAAAATGAGAAATATGTTCCATGTTCATCACTGTCTAGTGAAAAGAGAAAAAGCTTAAGAGGCACTGGATTATAGAGAACATAATTGCTCAAGGAACAGCATTGGTCACAGAAAGCTCTGCATATGTTGCGGATAATACCACACAACATTTACAACTCAATTAGCCTAAACTAAAAGGACTTTGGATCCCATCTGCCTTTTCAAAACCACATTGATCAATTAGAATTTCTTTAAAATCAGATTTCTGTCATCTCAGCTACTGACACCTTGAGAATTAAAAGACTACTAAGAATTGTTTTAATCAAGGACTGCTTAAAGAGTCCAGGAGCATTACAGTTTGAGAGATTAAACTACAGATTGTTGAAGTAAAGGACAAAAAGTAGTGCACATTATTCTAGAACTACAAAAAGAAGTTAGAATTAGAAACTCTTTGAAAAGATTAATTAAGAGTGACTTTTCAACCGTTTCCTGCTTATTTAGGAGTTTATTACTTCATTCCTTGTAGATTAAGGAGATTAACATTGTTTCCTTTAAAAAAAACCAGAACTGTTTACTTTCCAAGTAATCATTCTTTCAATCAATACTTATAGCAGCAGCTTTTTCATCAAGGAAAGCAAAACAAACCAAACCTTAATTATTTCATACATTCCCTTAAATGATTTTCTGAGGTGTTTTTCATTTAACAACTAATTATTTCCATCAGCATTTGGATAGTCTAACTGAATACTTTATTTTTTATTTCCGTCTGGAAATGAATGGTAGCTACTCAGAATCACTTTTTCCTTTAAGAAAATCTCAGTTATAGAAAGAACATTTTCCAATCTAGAATTATTTGTTTCTGTTAATCGTCAATCCTATGAATCCTATCCAACAACTGCTGGTTTTGGCAAACCTCTTCTGTGCCAGTGTATGTAGTTTCATTTCAGGCGTAACATTCTTTTACCTTCAAATACTAGCAGAAATAAAAATACCAACAGATGGTGTATCTATATCTATGTCTATCACAACTTAGAGCTTTGAGCACAGAATCATTAGGGCTGGAAAAGACCTCTAAGATCAACAAGTCAACTCTGCCCAGCATCACCATTGCCACTAAACCATATTGTGGAGTGCTATGTCTACCTGGCTTTTGAGCAATTCCAGGGAAAGCAACTCCATCACCTGCTTGGGGAGCCTGAAGGTTTTAAATAATGCTAAAATCCAAACTACTTGTATCAACACTACTTTTTTACCAGTGCCCCAGGTGGTGTTTGAAAGAGCTTTTGTCATATATGATATGAGGTTTCTTTATATTGAGGATATATCTTTTTACTAGAGAATCTAACATATTTTATAGAAGAATTTACTATAAGGGTCAATCTTTTCACTGTGGATCACTCCCTAGTCATTATTTGAATAAAGTTTGAAAAATTATGTAGTCACTTAAAGGTGTACCTATTTTCTGTTAATAACTAATTCCAATATTGGTTTGGGGGCAGGGTGAGGAGGAATGTCAATGTTTTTATACAACCTGTACTAACAGCAGTCCCTAAGACTTAATTCTACGAGCTCTGCTCTGTGCACCATGCTTTTCCCAAGGTCTCTACAGCCACCCTACCCTCTTCATGCAGAGTATTTAATAAAATTTATTTCCTCCGTATTCCTAGATTTGAAGAATAATTAAAAAACAAAACAAAAACAAACCTCAAAAACCAACCAACCAAAAAAAAAAACCAAAACAAAAACCAACAACAAACAAAACTCTTACATGTCTGCTTTTGCTCTCCTTTAATATGCCAGCTTTTTAAACTATGAGATCCAGAGAACAATAGTACTCCACTCTCTTTTCTTCAAGGCAATCAATTTTGATTCTTCCCCTCAGAGATTAGGCATAAAGTAAATCTGAAAAACTCAGTGTTGAGAGTATGAATTCGAATTAGGAATAGTTACCTCCTTCTACCTGTGGTATAGCCTTTCCCTACTTGCAAGGAAGCGGAAACAAAACAAAATTGTCCCATAATAATATATTAGTTCCCACATCATTACTAATTGAAAAGTAGAAATGCAGAAAATATCCACTCAGCAGTGCTGCCTGAAGTAAATGGGGCTTCTATCTCCTTATGCATCTTGTTACCTTTAATTTTGGTTTTCACATATATCCATTATTGTGTTATTAGCTATTCATCATGGCAGTGAAGTCCTGTTGTTCTGACCAGACTCTGGAGGTAAACAGCAGGAGTTTGGTAATACTCATGAAACATGAATATGTAAAATTCCTGGGCAGGCTGATGCTCCAAAAAAAAAAAAGTAATCCCTTACCAGAAATCTAGCTGCTGTCCTTTCCTTGAAGGAGTTAAGAAAAAAAAATAAACCCACATTTTCACAATTTCCTGATGCTTTTGTACAATAGTATCTGCAAGACTGATTTGTCATGTCACCTGTGTGGGCTGAACATGATAAATTGCTTGCTTGCTAAAATTCAAGACTACTGACAAGGAATTTGGCCTCAGGACATTGTTTATTCCCTACAAAAGCTTTAGAAGGTCTTTGTATGTGGTTTGTCAATCAAATATGGGCCAGGAAATCACTGTGCTGAATTCTAATGAAGAGACTAATCCTTTGCAAGGAATGTGTGCACCATCCCCAATTTACCTATCCCCTACCTATGAGTCAGCTGAACTTGAGCTCCAAGATTGCACACATAACTCTGTCATCTAAGGCCCAAACTCAGCCTCTTTTTCATAAAAAATTCTCTTTTACATCAATGGCAATATCTCTGGAAAGATCAAGACAAGTTCTTCAGGTAATAGTTAAACATATCTATGATTTTTGTTGCAGTATTTGCTAGCCAATAGTAAATGTGACAAATATTTTTACACCTGTTTGGACTATGTTCCTGATGAATCTGAACATAGATTAGCAGCACAAAAGCCTTGGAATAATACTGTCATGGCGAAGTAGTCCTATGGATTTGAAACATATATTATGAATATTCATAATACAGAAAAACTATGCCATTATCTGCAAGAGACTAGAAAAGATATAAAAGGTGGCCTCCAAAGAATCTTGCAAAACATCTCAAGATACCAGGTATCAGGGCATATGAGGGACAGCAGGGTAGAGAGAATGCCTACCACTAAAGCCCCTAATATTGTCTTCAGATTAAAAATCAGTCCATTTTAGGCAACTGAAGGAGAGTTGATTGAGCTTCAATTAAGTATTTTTTTAATCTGAATAACTTTCAAAGACTTTTTCAAAGCTATAATGGCCCTGCATCCCACATAATTAGAAGATTTCTCATCTTTCTCCTAATCAGCTTGCTATGGACAAAATATTGATGATTAAACTTCAAAAAATAAGCGGAAAGGTCAAAATCATAAAGAATATGAACTATTATGAGAAAAAAAGCATCATGGAAAAAAAGGATTGGCCACAACAAGTGGTTTTAAACAAGACTGAGGTGGTGGGCTAAGCCAGTTTACCACCTGTTTTTTGCAACAAGCATGAGAAACACATGATAGAAGACAACAGATCTATTGGCAGAATTACAGGTACAGACAAAAATTAAAAGACCAGATCTCACCTATTACATGCAGGAAAAGTAATATACATTTACACACGGTCACTCTTTCTAAAAAGAGGAAGAGGGGAAAACCCTACTGCAAAGTTTTGACCACAATCTATGTACATGCCTAGAGAGAAAGAATGGTGTTTAAGCTGTCACTTAATCTACGGACTTGGGCCAACTGGATAGGAGGTCATTGTGGTCAGGACAGAACAGGAAAGAGCAAAGATAAAGGGTTACATTGCTGGGAGGCAAACACCCTACAGACAGAACAAAGTCTTTATTATGATCTATGATGGAAGAAGATTCTGTTAGAATAAAAGAAGTCAATGGCCAGGGTGATGTGCCTTAGCTGCGATAGCTCTTTAATACACTACAGTGGAGCCCGGTATTACGAATCTCATGCCTCGGGAACACTTACATTAATAGTGTGAAATGTCAAATAGCTATCTGCCAGGTGTGAACCATTAGGTCTCTGTGATTTGGTGCACTCTGATACATCCATTTGATGCAGGGTGCAAATGTAATCAACTTTGATTATGATGTGCTGCTGTGGGCACTTTGGGAGAGGCTGATTTATTTTTAGATGACTGCATCTCTTGAACCATTAGAGCTCTCTTGCTGAAAATCACTGTGTAACTAGTACTGGAGGGCCATTGATACATAACCATCATGTGCTGTTTCTACACAGGAGGCCTAAAACATGCGGCATTGATGTGCTTCAATTTTTCTGAGGGCTCCTAGAATAGTTTCATAGCCAGATAGGATGGATAATTTATTAATTTACATAATGCATCTGACCATTCAATGTATCTTAAAAAAAGGAAGGGAAATGAATGTAAGTTGTTCTGGACCAAATGAATTCCTTCAGAGATCCACAGGAAACATTTTTGCTGGCAATTCACTTGGCTTTATTTTGAAAGGACCTTGCAGCATTTTTAATAAAAACTTCATACCTGCTTAGTGGATTACATAAGAAAATCTTTCTGCCCAGTAGCTAGCCCATTAAAACTCTCACTAACAGACTCACACCAAGTTGTGAACAGAAGACCACTTAAGGTGTTGCCGAGAGTGCTGAAATTACTCTCTGCCAGCTACTGCAGTGCCCCCATGCAGAAACCTGTGAGCTGGATCACAAGAGAAAATGGCAAGGAGACGATTTTGAAATCGCTATCAGACACCAACCTTTCAGCTTGGGTATAAACTGCTTGTGGCTGTGAGCTCATCCCACACTCTCAGCTTTCAGAGCAGACCTATTCTTAGCGAAAAAGGTGTTGGAGGTCCATCACTATTTGTTCTTTGAGCCTTCCCCTTCTGCCATGCAGCAGAACCACAACAGGTGTACGTGCCGTCATGCAGGGAGACAAAAATACCTGCTCTGCAGGTTGAATGTTACTGTATAAAATACTCAGAGATCTCTAGGAATTGGTTCATCAAACCAATCTGAGGCTTACTTTTCATCTTGCTCGACTCTTCTATAGCTCACGTTTCAGATCAAGACACAGTATTACATTAAAACTAAATAAAAGCTCATGTGATTTATGATGCCTGAACCAATCAAGAAATCCATGCTTTCTGCTAAACCAAAGATGACCATGATGCATGTCCATCTTATCTGAAGTGTTTTAAAATTAGCAAAGGATTTTTCATCAAGAGAAACCCAAAACCATCTTTCTCTGGACAACAGTGAAGCAACAGATTTCTGTAGAATTTTGTATTTCCGTAAAATATTCAATCCCTCCAGTTTACTTTTGCTGAGCACTGAGATACATTTGGGAAATGACACTGTAAACTCTTGTCAGGTGGAAGAAAACAGTCTTTCTGATGCCTTCCACAGAATAAATACAACTGTGTTTTGTAGAACATGATGTGAGGAAAATTTTGTCACTAAAAGCCAACTCTAGCATGATACTAAAAAAAAAAAAAAAAAAGAAAAAACCAAAAAAACCCCTACATTACTTCTAGGTAGAAGACGCCAGAAATTTTTATCCTTTCATTATTGCTTGGGTTCCTTCTCCTGTTTACAATAGTCAGCTTGTCTTCGCTATTCTCACAGTGAGTCCAGCCATGTCTTTGTCCAACGGCTATGATGAAACAGCAAGCTAAATGTGCATGCTCCAAGACCTCCCAGAAGACACACCCAGATATGGGAACAAAAAAGTGGTCTGGTCAAACCTCAGTGCCAGAAGCTATCCAACAAAGTTTTCATATGCTCACTGATATAAATTTCTCAGGACTGGTTTTCCCTTCCGTTTGAGGAGGATGCTGTTGGGATCTGCTTCACCTTAAATAGTTCCTGTAGAGACTGCTGTTTAACAACTATTTTCCCATTTCTGAACTTTCTTGTCTTTTTTGCATGTAGCTCACCTCTCAAGAGGATTTGCCTACATTTCAGCCAAAAAAAATAAAAAGCAGTAACAGATTCCTGAGTAGGTTTCAGATGTTTAGTCTGCTTATATTCTTAAATCTCACGGTTTTAAACCAATTAAATAGCCTCAGGTAGTTATTAGAGACTGAGGTAGTTATTCTTACTTTGGTTCAGTTATTAATTCCTTCTAGATCAAGTTTGTGGACAGGGTCTTTGGGATTTATTATAAATTGTCTTCTATTCTCTTTCAGGTTGGCTCACATCTTATTTGCAGCTACCCCAGTGTTTCAGATAGCGGAAGTAGATTGGTATTAGGAAAAATAAAACTATTTAAACACTTAGTCTGCCCCCGTACAATTCAATGACTTCTACACCAACAAGAAAGACTGACCTTTACACAGTGTAAAGGGAAACCAGTATCCCAGTCAAACTCAGTCTAACTGAGGAAGTAGCCTAATAGGACAGCTGGCACTTCTTGAATCCATTAATACCTAGCTGACAGCATCCTCCTACAGGTCAGTGTCATAGCTGTTACTCATTTTAATAGTTTAAGAATTTGGGATGATCCAAGTTTTAAACCTAATCCTGATTCCCAATGTGTTACAGACATTTAAGAAGAGACAATTTTTTTTAAGACATCACCATTCACTTTCTCCTGGTGAAGAATTGTGCTTTTCTTGGAAAGCTGTAACTAAAAGAATTCAGATTTATCTGCTTTGACAGCCAGCAAACAGCAGCTTCCTCAGACAAACTAAAAGCACGTTTGCAGACCTTCATTAACCACTGATGCAGCTGGCTGCCTTGCACTTTGTTTCTTTGCTAGCCCAGTTACATACGGCTTGTCCAAAAGAGAACTTTAATCCGAGATGTAGATGCCTCAGACTATTCAGCAATGAAAATAAGGTACTTAAGGAGTTTAAATTGGAGGTGATACAAATGGCTTGTTGGTTGTATGACACTGAGTCAGTGTGGCTCACAGGCCAAGGAACTGAAGCAGAAGGTCACAGCAGGGGTGGGGAGAGGACAGGATACAGCTCCTTTACACTGGAGGGGGAGGAAAAAGGTGAAAGATTAAATGCTACCACAGCGTTTTGTCCTCCTGAAGCTTTTTTGAAACTGTCACTTTTGGGCAACTCTAAACTCTGCCTTAGTTTAAGGTTTTATGACTTTGCAGAACAGAGAGGCACCAAAAGAAAAAAAAAACCCAGCAAACAAGTGTCCTCCATTGCCCATTCTTTTAAAGCTCAGCACATCAACATATAGACTTAATGTATTAATATCTCAAACAATCCCCTCCTAAATAAGTAACAATATACATACACCAGCACAACAACATTTGTCAGAGAATCCGACTAAGTTTTGAATAATTTTTGCCATGTCATTGGGGAAATAAGATCTTTCATATCAAATTAATAATGATCTCTTGCTAAAAGCTGCTCTTGGTCTTGCTTCCAGCTGTGTAGCATTAAGAGCTGGCAAGTGGTTCACACATTGTAGACAAAGCGCGTTTACAACAGTCATTATTGATGTACCTTGCTCATCTCAGTGAAGAATTAAAGCCTTGGTAATTGTTTTGATATTTTTCTCCTTATTATTTTCAACTTGAATTTTTAAGACTAATCTACACTCAAGCTTGAGTGCCCTTGGATGTAGGTACTGCCCTTCTTCCTACTACACGTGGACAGTCACTGGAATCAGGTTAACAGAAGTCTTTGTTTATCAGTAAAGCCCCAGTGCCTGGCAATGTGTCTCTGCACAACCTTCTACTTCTAAGAGGAAAAAGTTTTACTTAAAACATCACCAACCAGCCTCAATTTAGGATTCCAAGTGCATTGTGCCAGAATTCAGTGATACCAGTTTTCTAAAATCAACTGATAAGTAGTCAAAAACTACTGCTAGTGGCAATCTCTCTGCAGGCATAATTCTTAAATCAAGTATATGCATTTTTTCAAACAGAGGAAGGTACAATTTACTGTCAATAAATGGGTCAGAATCTGGATTTGAGGGAGTCCGAATCAGCTCCTCTGAAAGATGCCAATTTACATTCTGCAGGATACTGAGAAACCGTCAAAAAAAAGCAAGTGAAGTGAAACATTTATGTTTTCTTGCATACTGTCAAATATCCGCTGTTTCCCATATCCAATATTAAGGGCAACGTTGAATATTAAATATTAAAAGAAATAGGGAGAAGCAGGAAGGACCCTCCTTGCTTTCAGCCTTAAGCGGAAACCAAAGAATAATCACATTTTCAATCTGAGAGCTCAACCCTTACTGACCCCTGGTATATATTGAAGCCACAGCAATTGCAGGGCTGAAAATTTAGGACAAAACCCTAATAATCTTTGAAATTACTGTAATTATCCACAGTAACACCTGCATGCCTTGGTTTACATCAGCTGGCTACAAGTGAGCCAGCCCACTTTGCTTAGGCTTCAAGAAGGATAGTTCCTACTTGGAAGTGATTATGTAAGTGGGCTGACAAGAAAATGTGTGGGGAAAAGACAGCATTATGATCTCCATTTCACAAATGTTGGACAAAGCCAACAGGAGATTTGAAAAAACCCAACAACCTGTCAGGCATATAGAAAGTACATGGATGAGGCAGCTCCAAAATTAAGAGGAGAAGAGACAAAGTGTTGTTTTAAATTTCAGGTTGCAGAAGTCTTTGGCAGTTTGGCTATTCGGGGTAGAGAAGTGGGACGGGGTGAGAAAATACGGTATGGTTTTCATTCAAACCAATGTGAAAACAGATGACATTGAAGTTTGTTAATTTAGGAGAAATTTCCAAGAGTAAGAGTCACAAAATTGGATGAGGGAAATATCCCAGGCAGTGTGACCCAGTTCCAAAAATTTAGAACTTCTTCAACGATACACCTTCTTCAGCAAGTAGAAAATGAATATGAACTCAGGCTTTTGGCCTCACAGGTGCGTCATACTGATCACTACAGTACTACCTTATTGAATAATTAGTTTGGGGGCATGGTTTACATTAAAAAAATTATTGACAGAAAAAAAAGGTCAGATTAACTTCTTTAGTTGATGATTTAATATCAGTGTGGGAAGTGAGATACTTGGGCTGTACTATTTTTATTAAATAACTTGAGCAATTTTCAGTAACACGGACTGCCATGAAATCACAGAATCAACTAGGTTGGAAAAGATCTTTGAGATCATTGAGTCTAACCTATGACCTAACATCACCTTGTTAACTAAAGCCCCTTAGCTTGGTAACTAAATTTATTATTGGCAATATTCTTTGTTTTTTTTTTTAAATTGAGCAAGTAAATAAGCAATGCTTACTTTATGTTAAAAGGACTTCACTCAAGGGAAAAAAGAATAAACAATTATCAATCCAAGAAAAAAAAAACCAAGTGACCTCAGCCACTCCTCATAAGCCTTCCCCTCCAGACCCTTCATCATCCTCAAGGCCCTTCTCCTGTACTGCAGATAAACAGCTTGAAGAAATGTATTAAGGAGTGACAGTTTCACAACAACAACATATAAGGTCATAAGAAGGGAAAAAGCAAGAGGAATTGTTTCCATGATAGAGGGATGTTACTAGTGGTGTGGTCTTAATGGATCTGCTCAGCACATCCAATATAGCAAACTTTGCATATGGTACAGAATTAATTTAGGTTAGCTAGGTCTAAAGAAGCTTATGAAAACCTGCAGTCTTTTACCACACTTAATATTGTTGCTGTTCCAAATGCACTTAGAATGTAGGTACCCAGTCCCAGAAGCATGCCATTTGAAAGGAACTTTGAAATCCTCCAATTCACCCTCACACAACCATAACCTCCCTAGAAGAAATTACATTTGCAGGAGGTAACAACACGACAAAGATAAAAAGATTGAAATACCAAGAATTCAGATGATTTCTAGAATAGCAGACTAGGGTGGGGAGGGGGGGATGGACACAAAAATATTTGGGCTGCTTGACCAAGCATCAGCTAGCAAGTTTTGTAGCTTGCCTTTTCCCTTTCTTTCTTTAACGTTTTTCTTTCCTTCTTCTCCCATATTACCACAACAGCAAAGCAGGGCTAGAGACCTGTTAAGGAAACTTTCCTGTTGGATCATGCCACCCTGGCAGTCACATTCACACTGCCTATGCTGGGACAAAAGCCCCTTCACAGCAGGAGACTCCACTGAGCTGATGGGGTTCCGGCTTGACTCCCTGCACACACCACTCCCACAGGTCAGACAAGGCTTCCTCAACAGTTTGACCACAGGTTTCCCATAGAAGAGTCCCAGACGTTTGGATCCTTCAAATAATTTAATCATGGTACAGTGACAAAATAACAGCTCGAGCTGGGTGCCTCTGAGGAGGGGCCCTGAACAAGAGAAACCCTGGGCTTTTGTACCCTCCCAGTCTAAATGCAGGGAAAGTCAGGGTCCTCTGCTCCTGCCGTATCTCTGAGTGTCGGGTCACCTGCCTGTGCCACAGGTCCCCAGGCCCTTTGTTATGCAAAGGGTCTGCATCACATCACAGGCTCTTGCCTGGAGCTCTCACCACCCAGAGCTCAATCTGCAGCTGGCCCACCCTGCTACCTGCACTCAAGTATTCCTAAACAGCCCATAAATTTAAAGCATATGGCATCTTTGTGGGAAATGCATAAAGAAAGCAGTGGTGGGAAGGGAAGGAAAAAGAAGGAGCCCCCATACACCCCAAGGTTCAGGAATAACCAAATGTCACTTGTACAGAAACAGGTGATCTCAGCCTCTTGTCCAGAGTCACTGTAAGTGCTGGGGAGATGCAGATCTAAAGGTTCATTGTCTCTGAAGTTTATCACAAGAAAAAAGGAGCCAGGACCCACACACAGCTTCTTGACAAGACTAAGATTCTGTCAACATGAGATCTGTCCTTCACTCACAAGAACTCTTTGCACTGCCCCAACTCTATTCAACATCAAAATCAAATCATCTCTGGGACTGAGCACCCAAACCTCATTCTGGGACAGTTCTGAATGGTTTTGCCCTATACCAGGTAAAATCATGCACATACATGTACATGCACAGACCCTTAACATTTATTTCCATGCATGTCATTAGGGATACTCGTCTGCTCAGAACTAGGGTTTAAATGCTGTGCTACAGCAAGGTTAGATTACTGAGAATTTTGTGAGATAATTCAATATACAAGCAACATTAAAGAGGGACTTATCTAAACATAACATCAAGCAGTCTAAATATTTGGTTCCGAGTTCATAAGCTGCTGACAGCAGAGTTATGGTCCTTGTTTGGTATACTTCTGTACATTATAAAGGACCATTAACAGTTACAGTGCTATACAAATGATAAATGATGACACAGAACACTAACTGCCCATATTTATGCCAACACATTTAGTCAGAATGAACAAGAAAGATAACTTCAAAAAACCCCACTGAATATATGTGATTATAATGAGCTATTCACAATCAAAAACATGTCCTTATTAAAATCTGTCATCTAAACCCATATTTATTTTTCCCTCTTAGAAAAATATTTACAGTTCTTGACAGTTAATTCCCCATTTATAGATTATGAAGCTGTGTGACCACTCCAAAGCCTGTAGTTAAATACAAGCAGCAGAACTCTCTGTAGAAATATTTGGCAATTCCAGTCAACACACAAATATAAGGTGGATATGAAAACAAGACCCTTGTCCCTTCCTACCCTTCCCAGTCTGGGATTAAGAAGATGCACAGAAAAGATGAGAGCATGGGTTAAGCACAAGACAGAAGTTCAAAACACTTTTTCCATCATCTGTCAAGGACTTTCTAGACAGCTTGCACCAAATCACTTTATGATAAAATAGAAATAACACTATTACCCTGCCTTCTAAAAAATTTATTTAATTTACTGAAAATATGAGGCACTCCTTCCACACCGTAGCAATACCAATAAATTATACACTGGGAATTAATTCTACCATTACTGATTTCCATTTTTTTTCCTTAATTTCTTAATGTCACCTCTACAGGTCTGGTCACGAAAAGTTCGAAGGGACAGAGGCAAGTAAAAAGGGAAACTGATACAGCAAAGCAGCTGCAAAGTCAACGTTGTGGTGGCCTAGTTTGTACAGATGACATTACTGATTTACTAAAAGATTACAATTTAGAATGGAAATAAGAAATCATCTATCATCCTTGCATCATTCATGACTTCCTCCTTACCCTAAATGGTGGGTTGCTAATTTTAGCTGATTTTTGTAAGGCACCTGCCCAGAAGGACTTAGCCCAACAATGTCTGGTTTCCAGTGGGATTCTCCTTTTTAATCAGTTTTGCGAGCTAGTTTAAATATAGGCACAAGGAAATTATTTGACCAAGAGCAGGCTGTAAAGCAGTAGCTCTTTGTGAACGTGAAGCTAAACCTCCCTGGCTATGTGTGACACTAACCTTCACCTGTTCCAAAGCCCTTTTCTGGGTAGCACAGGGAACTTATATATTCCTTTGTTCTGTACAACCTAAGCAGAGTACTACTTTGCATTCGACAGTATGCTGGACTGTGGCTTAAGAATAAGTGATAATCAAAATGATTGCGGAAAAGTGAGATCACCCCTACTTCTGGACTCTTAGTTCATCATTCTCTGCAATGCTGGGGGAGGGGTTGTATTAGGAATACTCTGACCTTCCAGGGCTCAGACACACACCTTCCTCAATTCCCACAAAGGAAAAAAAGTCCAGAAATAGCATTTAGTAAGCTAAAAAAGCTCTTGGTTTAGACCTACTGATAGCACTTATGTAGATGGGTAGATGTCTAATAATTTTTTAATCCACTGCATCCTGATAAAGCATACATCGTAGGATTCCTAGTCAGGAAAACCCTTGATTCAGCTTTGTTAGATCTTTTACTTATAAGGGATGCCCCAAAGCAGACCAAAAGGCATTTACAATCAGATATAGCCTGGTTTTGTTGAAATTAAAATCAGGATATTTCTTTCTTTAAGTCCTAACTTGAAGTGACTACATGAAACCACGCCAAAGTGGAGGCATTTATGAACAATTGCTTTCCTGTCCACAGGGTGCTTGCAGACACATCCCTGCTTTCAGGCTTGATTTGACTTGACTTACCAACTGTGTGAGCAGCAAAATCCATCCACATTCTGAGACAGCTTCTTCTGTCTATTCTGAAATCTGCTTATCTGCTTCTTACACGAACAGGACACTTCCAGCTTGGCCACTTTTGCAATTTCCTCCAAAATATAAAAAAAACCCAAACAAATCTCTCTCCAAATAGGACTCAGCCACACCAATTACCTTAAAGTAAATAGCACAGGTGTTAACAATTGGACTAAAATTGTTTCCTTATGGGCTCCTAAAGAAACACACAGCATTTGGTTCCACTATTGCATGAAAATACTTGCAACTCCAATTTACATTTCTAAGTGTAATAAAAAATATTCATATGCATCTTGATTGGGGCACTTATTCTTACTTTAGCCTATTTGTGATAAGAGTGAATTTATCCATGTTGTTAATTATTCATTTTGTATCTATATGACTTTGTGGAGATATATGTCTCATGTAGAAACCCAATATTAACTTTACATGAACCTTAATTACAGCCTGAAGATAAACATTACTTATTTTCATTTTTCAAACATTCTTTAGCTACAGTTCCTCATATTTAAAGCCCCACTATTAACAGAACTGATCTAAAGTACATTGGAAAAGGGATTATATTTCATTAAGAAAATAAAAATGCACATTTATTGTAGAATACATTATAAAGAGCAACCCAATTGCATCTAAATAATTCCCATCATACCTATACTCATGTTTGACTTTCCTGGGCAGAGCTCAAAATATTCTTATCACGCTGGCAGAGTGACTGACTGATCATTTTTATATCTTATATCTTCTTTGGCAGTATACTTCTTATAATTCAAAATTCAGAAATGAATCTTTGACAGTTCTTCCACATCCACTGCTTAATATTCAGCACAGACACAAACAAATGCAGCGGTAGTTTGGAGGTAACTTATGCTTTATGGCTGTTTTTGTTGCATTCAAAACACTGCCCTTGTTGGTTTTTTTTCTCCCTGCTAAATAAGTACTCTGATTACAGTACTAAATATGGCCACTGTGAATTGGTATTGGGTTCCACACCAAACTAACTCCCTACAAACACAAGCTACTTCATTGACAAAAATGTAAATTTAAAAAAAAAAAAAAAAAGAGGCAGGGGAAAGTTATGCAGAAATCCTTGGAAAAAAATTTCTCAGCTACTGGTCTTACCAGGAACAACTGAAATAAGTAAATCTTTCCATGCTACTTCATTCATCTAACATATGAGTTCTTCTTTTTGAAGGCGTAGCTAGTTCCGAAACTAATTCATTTTCTTTATTTAATGCTCATGCTCAAAGACTGCGGAGACTTTGATAACTGAAAATAGGCTGATATGTATATACATATTTATTTAAAACATTTGAAAGGGTACATGGAATATCAAGAGGCATGGTGTGATAAAAGGCTTCAGTGTTTTCTCTTGAGGACTCTTGAGCACCAGTTTGCTCAAAGCACCCCCTTCTGGTAGAAATCCATAAATTTGGTGCAGATTACCTAAAGTACCAATTTGCACTTTGCTTATACACGTAGAATGATTATAATTCTCTTTGGAAGGCTCAGTTTCCTATAAATTCTGAAAATTATGTGGAAAATGTAAATGTGATCATATGTGCATCTAGAATTATCAGATGGATTTCAAATATTTTTTATCTTTTTCTCACTAATAGTATCTTTCACGAACATAAAATCTAGCAAAAAAAGCCATAGAAGATTATATTTCATAAGAGCTGTTGCTACTCATACATTTTAAAATATTAGACGTTTTTCTGGGAAACCTAACTCACTGAAATAAGAAGATTATTTTGCTTGCATTTCGAACTAATTTTTCATTGAAATTTAGATTGTTGGCATCTTCCTAAAGCATTTCTTCTGCAAAAATAGAAGCAGTACCTTTCCTCATTTATCCTAAAGTTGAAAATATTATGCAGTCTCTACACTAGTGATGAATATGATTAGGTTATAATGAGCATTCATACTACCAAATTTCCAATACTTAAAAAAGAATCTTTACTTTGATTTTGACCTACAGCTTTTACTGTAATTTTAAATAATTGCCAAAGCTCTTACTTCTTTTTCCCCCTAATGGAAACCTATTTTTCTGTTTTTCAGAAACCCAGCCACTTACACTGCAAGGGCTATTTGCATTCACTGTAACTATTTTCATGTGCACGTGGTCTGTAGCATTCAAACTGCCAAAGAAAGATAAGAAAACAGAAGATTCTAGTTCAGCTTCTAGTGAATTCTCCAAAATTAGAAAAGCATCCAAGGGATATTTCTTTCTTGGGTGTCTCGACAGAAGCCTCGAACAACAGTGAAAAAAAAACCCCACACAAACCACTGCTGTTACCTACAGTGCCAATCAGCAAAAACAGGCAGAGAAGTGGGGCTGGGTGACAGCGCACACACGTCCTGAGCCAGCCAGGCAGAGCTCAGAAAATAGAAAAACGAAACTACTTCTCTTGAGGAATTGTGCATGATTATTCCAGAATTACCATTTTTCTCTGAACTACTACATTTAAAAACCCAAAATAAGCCTGAGGTGTGGCCAAAACTTCAGCCAGTGTTGTTTTAGTCCACCAGTTCAAACAGACTTGCTGACATGAGATTACTTGAGTGAAGATTTAGGTAAAATGTGATACCACCACTTCCTGCATAAGGAGCAAGCTGTCTTCTGTGGGCAAACATTGCATTTTGGGGACAGTATCAAAAGGTTATGGGGTTTTTTGACTCAAAATATTTGAATCTCCCATCAGAATATCTCCGAAAAGCACCCTTCAAAGCTCTTTTCCTGAAATCACAAGTATCAGTCATAAGTGTTCCCTTAAAATACTTCATAAAAATAAAGCCCCTGACTTTTTTCATGGAAAGTCTCTCCAACAAAAATATGTGAAGCCTTTGATTCCATTAATTTAAATTAAAAACGAAGTTGATCTTAGCTTCTTCTAGTAAATTAGATTCCTGAAATCAAGCTGAAATAGTGTGAATGCTTTTGAAAATCATAACCAGCAAATATTTGGAAGTAAAATAATTGGAAGACCATTTAAAAACACAAATCACAAAAGAACAATATTTTATTCTGAACAACTCTCTCCATTTCAAACCCACAGTCTATCCAAAGTTCTACTTGTAAACAGGATTTTGTAGATACAGTTTCTGATTAAAGATGAGCATTAGCAGAATAAAAAATGTCACATATATTTACATAGAAGGTTACCCTGCCAGCAATCTTCATATGCCATGCATGTCACATACAAGCCTCAAATTAAACTTACAAGTAGCAGCATCTGACAATGACAATGTATAGTGTTCTATCTGCATGTTCTCTTTCTATATGAGGAAGTGGAATCCCACTGTGGTGGTAGAGAGACCATTTCCAGTTCATTCCATGCCATAAGGATATGCCAGTAATGTAATAACACTGACAAAAGTGTCTATAAAAAAAAATTCTTTATGAAACAGGGAACTGAAATTATCCTGTCCATAAACCTGTAGGTGTTAATCCCCTGCAGGGATCTCAAACAGGAAGGGCTTAACAAGAATACGGTTTATAATTCAAAAACATTTTGACAACCATTATATCTTTAAAGAGGAGAAGCTAAGGTGGATTTTACAATCTGTGTTGTTTCCATTGCACATTAGCAGAGTGGGAATCACAGCCTAGTCCCTAGGTTGTTTCCTGAGATGGCAGATTACAGTGCTGCAGGGGTGAAAATCACAGCTGGCAGAGAACCAGCCTGTTCAATTTGGTACCTGCACCTATGTGTTCATCCCTAGAGCACTGGCAGAGCTCTGCAAAGAGATCACTGAAGCCAGGTGCTGTAGAGCATCAGGGTTATGACAGTGTATGCTTTCTAGAGGGAGCCTGTTCCAGCAGTCCTGCATTTCAACGTGCGCCTGCAACTGCATTTCCTGGACATGGACAGCCAGGTATTGTAGTACCTAAGGACCCATTCAGGAAATGCCTGAAGGTCAAAGTAATCAAAGTTCAGAGCAGGGAATAAAGTATTTGAGAGACTCTTTAATCTGCTGTTCTACTCGGAAAATTATTATGGAGCTTCTGGGTTATTTCTGAGAGTGTGGTAAGGAGACGTACCTCCATTCTGGAGCCTTCTGAGGCTAGGGGCAAACTGTTCTTGATTTCAGCAAGTTTTGGATGAGACACATCGTTTCCCTGTGCTGCTGATATATTCACCAACTACTGATATTCTCTTGTGCGTCTCTGAACTGGCAGACACAGGAAAATACCCTGCAGTGTAGATCATGAAATGAATAGGAATGCTGACATAGAATAAATGCAGAATTTCCTAACTGTGAGAAACTGTAATTGAAAATGCACAGTTATAATTAGTCAGCCAGTAACACAGAGGTTTAGGTGCACTAGAAGAAATATGTAAACCCAAATAAGACACAAGTACCTTAAAAAAGGCATTTTCTTCAGAAATATCTCAAATCCTACCACCCTTCCTCTGCAGTCTCTCTAAAAACCTAGTCATCCTGAGTTTCTCCAAAGTGAATATAAGCAGATAAGCGTGGAAGTTTGCACTGAAGGGCAAATAGTCTGCTTGCAAGGAGTTATTATGCAACAAGATGTTTTAATGTTGTTTATGGAGAGAAAATAATGTTTTCTACAGCCTGTGTTCACTATAGCATCAATAAAAGTATCTGATGATGCCATTTGCATTAGACTTTCTTCTATATGTAAATGTAATCAAGATGCATTGTATATGGCTAAATTACTGTTAATTAGCATTTGCTGAACATTTTTCTGATACATCATCTCAAATGGGCTTTAAAGAATATGAAGTTATTTGACATTTTTAGCTCACTGAACCCAACCTAGGAATAACGTCAAGTGTAGTAAATACACTCAAAATAATAATTAGAGATAAAATACCAAAAAAAGTCTTTTGCTTTCATAAGGTAGCCTATCATAAATGTTTAGCAAACAGAAATACTGAAACCAAATGTTACTGCTGAATGAAGTTTCTGTATTTTCAAACAGTAAAAATCCATCTAATAGGTCTGTGTTTGAGCAGTCTGTTCTTTTACTCATTGTTAGTGAGAGCATTTTCAGGAGGGACTTCTACATTCAAACGGAAAGCTTTCACTTCAATACATGAAAAGGTTTTCTTCCCTTTGAAGCATGCCCTGGTATCTATTGTAACAAACCTAGAAGAACTTTCTGCAATGTAGTGCACATAGGGACAGACACTGGTATGGAAATCAGTGTGACTGCTTTCTCATCTTTGCCACCAATCTGCTCTGCAGCTCCTATAAATCAGGTCTCACCTCTCACAGTTTCCCCCACAACCTTTTCTTAAAGTGTATTCTTTAAAAGCTCAGTGGGATTACAGGGCAGAGCAGGACGGGCTAGAAATGAGCTCAGCTCCTATTTTTGTCTCCCCCCTCACCTGGCAGGCCTGTCTGTCTCAGTGGGACAGGCACATGCGCTCATTGCCACAGCCCTAGA
Organism: Ifrita kowaldi; assembly: GCA_013398055.1. Classification (NCBI taxonomy): domain Eukaryota; kingdom Metazoa; phylum Chordata; class Aves; order Passeriformes; family Cinclosomatidae; genus Ifrita; species Ifrita kowaldi. The sequence continues at coordinate 440,038 of VZRS01007954.1, read as the reverse complement.
AACCCAGTGAGAACGGAAGCAGATGCAGAGCAAAGCAAGGTACAGATTATGTCCTGTAACTGTGATTCTGCTCCAGTAAGGAAGTTATTTTCAGCACTCTGAACTTCTTTTGTGTAGATGGTGTCTGCTGTATCTCAGCCATCAATACTAAGCTTGCTAACCCTAGAGCAATTTATTCTATCCTTCTCTTGAGGTGGCAAGATTTTGTTTTGCTAATTTTGTTGCTGCTAAAAACCTTGGAGCTGACCTTGAACTTTTCTATGAGAAAAGCAAAGCACGGGTAAATGAAAAAAAAACAAGGTATGCAAGCATCACAGGAGAGACATTTTCCTTCCCCTTAATTTTTACTGCATAGGAAACCAGGGGACACTGGTTACAGCATATGGGCCACAATAAGGCATGTATCAGATGAGGAGTAGCTGAGGCCACTTGGTCTGTTCAGCCTTTAGAAGAGGAGACTGAGGGGAGACCTCACTGCAGTCTACAACATCCTCATGAGGAGAAGAGGAGGGGGTGACACTGATCTCTCTGTGGTGATCCATGACAGGACCCGAGGCAATGACTGAAATTTTGTCAGGGGAGGTTTAGGTTGAATATCAGGTAAAGGTTCTTCCCTCAGAGGGTGGTTGGGCACTGGAACCGGCTGCCCAGGGAAGTGGTCACAGCACTAAGCCTGACACAATTCAAGGAGTGTTTGGACAATGCTTCAGGCACATGCTGTGACTCTTGGGGGGGTCTTGTGCAGGGCCAGGAGTTGGACTCGATGATCCTTGTGGGTCCCTTCCAACTCAGCAGATTCTGTGATTCTGTGAAATACACAAAAATTATGATGATGATAATGATAATAAAAATGCATGTCTCAGCTTAGATCCCCAATCAGTAAGTCTTGGAAGTCTATAGAGCTGGAAGCATCTCAACGATCTCACTGAATTAATATACTTGATTAACAATCAAGCTGAGCTGGGGTGACAAACACCTCATAAATTCAGGACAGGAATTTTTGCTGAAACAATGAACTTCAAGTGAGCATTAAAAATTATTCATGGAAAGGGAATTTTAAATTCAAATTTATAAAACTGTGCAAAGGAAAGCTGCTGAGAAGCAAATAAATCTTTAAATAAGAGAACAGAAAAGTATGTGAATTCTCCAATCCCAAATATTATGCAATTACGAAAAACTGTTTATGAATATCTACTAGTGGAGAAGAGCTTCTAATAGTGCTCAGCAAATGCTTTTTCTTCAATAATTTAGACTTCATAGTCGTCTCCTCACATTCCTTTCAGAGAGATGAAGACATGAAATACACTGAATACGTTATTAGAATTTAATTATCTTACTAGGCATGGTAGTTAACAACATAAACAATTGATTTAGTAGTTTGAAACAAATGATGACTTTTCATTTTTTTCTCTTAATAATTAATCATTTTTTCCCACAGGTATTCTCAGGTATTCTAATTTCACAACCACAAAAACTGTAGTGGCTTTGTCTTACTTGTTGCTAGGCTTTTTGTTGGTTTGTTTAATTTATGTTTTTTCTCCTAGAATGTCTTGCTTGGTAAGAAATCATTGTATTCCTTGACTGTCTTAGGTAAAATTGTCAGGCACTAGTCATACTTCTTTTTTACCATTTATTTATCCTGGGATCAGAGACAAAATGTGGTGTGTTTTTAAAGCCCTCTCCCACCAAAAAAAAAAAAGAAAAGAAAAAACAACAACTTAGACAAAAGTCATATCCTCTCTTCCCTGAAACAGGGAACTTATGTGAATTGGAGGAGAATGCATGAGAATGGAAATAGCAATTTTGCAACTAAACAGGTTTTTGTTGGAAAATGATGGTTTGTTGAAGTCAAAATTGCATTCTGAAATGGATTAAGAGGATGTATGCACAAGGAGTAAACGTTCTTAAGAAATCTTTGTCAGAGCATGTCTCATGCCAGAAGGGAATTTTGAAAGGCATTTGCTAGGTCCTAGCTATTAGGCAGGATAGGCAGCTTTTAACCCAGATTTGCAGAAATACTGAATCTCCTGCAGATTTGTAGCTGTCCTACTCACCTCATTATGGAGTCTTCCGTTCCAGCTCCCATTCTGAGCTAGTGGAGTTACAATTTGCTCTTACAAAAATTAATGGCACTATAAAGAGAGCTTGATTATGTAGATGGGGACTAAGCTATCTGCACGAGAAGAGATCCAGTATTGAATCTTTGCTCAGGGTAAAGGCACAACAAAGATTTAGTATCCTTGGGGAGTGTCGTAACCACTAAGTTATTAGTAACCACAAAAAAATCTCACATTTTTCAAAAGTTCGTTGTTTGGCTGCCAAAAAAATTCTGAAGCCATCAATACTTCAGTGTTTGATTCAATGAGCCCTGATGGAAATCATACCAAAATGGCTCAAATAACTTAAATAACTTAGGTTGGCAATTGAGGTTTTTTTTGGGGGGGTTGGGGGAGAGAGGAGGGGAGAGTGGAACTGTCAGAACTGACTGTTGAGTTGTGCTGCCTTTCCACTGAAATCATGCTAAACCTCACAGAGAGCAAAACCACCTACCAATTCCCCCCACTTTGTACTTCAATTGTCACTTCCTGCCTCTGAGCTTCCTCCCTGCTCCCATCCTTCCTCTCTCTGGACAGGACTTTCCTCTTGTCGTGGGAAAGTGTCGCAGTCAGTCCTTTCCACACTGAATCTTGCCTCACCTTTCCAGTTTAAAAAGTCACTCTGCTACCAATTTGAGATGGATCAAAAGTGCAAACCAGAATCATGTCAAAGATTAAAGTTTTTTGTGCTTTTTTTAATACATTACCCCTAAAACATTCGGTGAAGAAAATTATCATCTCTCACTTTTCCAACTGCCTGCCTTTGATTATTTGCAGAATGTTTTGTACCTTTCCACGGCACACAGACTGATCTTTTCCAGTCAGCTAATGATCTGCTTCTTTCTGGTGTTAGTGGCAGTGAGATAAAAGAGGCCAAGGTCAACTTAAGTGTTGAAAGTAAAAATGCAGTGTATTAAATATATATTTAACTCTTTTGTCTCAGTTCTGTTTTCAGCCATCCATGCAGAATGCCTTTTCTCAATCAAAGGTTTACTAAGCTAATGTGCATAAGGCCTTAAGAGATTTTTTTAAAGCGTCAGCATCTTCCTTGCATTAAGTAAAATCAGAATTTCTTTTCATTGTAATGAACTAGGAATTGGGGAGAAATTTTAAGAAAGTATTACAAAATGTTTTAATGATTCAAACAATAATGACTGCAGAAGCAGGATTCTTCACAGGCTCTCTCTTCCCCTCTAATTTGAAGGAAATTTCTGAACCTTAGTGGAAACAGAACACTCTCTATTGTTTTAGCTCTTGCTTCTGTAAGCATTGCTGTGTTATTTCTGGTAAAAATTGAAATTCTTTTTATAGTATCTCCAGCTATGAAGTACATACTTTGCATATCTTTTACAGTCATCCTCTTTCTACAGCAGCTTCAGTTTTAGGTTTTGCTAAGAATGAAGAAAAAATTTCTGAACACCAAGACAGCTGAGGTTTGCAGCAGATTTCCCGAAGATACCCCTGAACCTCCATTAATGAAGGTTTTAAGAAAAAGTTTATAAATTTATCAGGAATTATATAGTCCTGATGCAGGTAAATAGAACAGCAGACTTGAGAATTGCATCAGTCAGCTGCAGTTTTTAACTGCTTGCTTTCAGCAAAATCTGAATCCCTACACGCATATGTTCATTGTACATTCCTTCCTGCCTGTATGTCCCAATAACTGAAATAAGTGACTTCCAGGACTCAGATCTCACTTTTCTGCATTTTTTTCCATCCCTTCACTTTTGCCAAATCCATTTCTTTTTCCTACATCAACACTACTTCCTTATCTTTTATTGCATTTTTAATTGGTCCTTTCTCGGTAAGTTTAACCATTATGACCACTTAAAAATTTGCAGACTTGCCTTTTGAACTCTTTTTATACCCTGTTTTCTGACTGCTAAGCCCACATTCCTCACTTTTTAAAGCATACTTTGATTGTGGTTCTTCTTTCTTTGTATCTGTGCTGGAGCTCGCAGTCTTCTGACTCTTGGATTATGATTTCTCAGAGCAGAGCTGGAACAACCACCCCAACCTTGGCTCCTCCCAGGGCTAGATTTACAGGGCTTGTGCCCGCCCTGCAGCTACAGCTGTTTGTAGGAGGTTAACGAGCACTTTAGGTTGAGGTGGCCTGAACTCTGTTTGAATAACAATTGAGTTCAGGTGTTGAGTCCAGTCCTGAGTGAGAGCTTGGCTAGTGCACACCATCAGGGTTTAAATACATATTACTACATGTATCTGTCCATCTAGATAGAAATTGCTTTTTACTTCCTTCTCAGTCTGTGTAGCTGCAATTTCCTTGAGCATTCCACAACACAGCTGAGCACATATTTAGTTTTCAATAGACACTTAAATGTCCTTGAGTTCAGTCAATACAAGCAAACACTCAACCTTAATTAAACAGAAATTGTCTTGAACAATAGTTAATTATTGGGCATGTCTATTAGCATTATGAAAAATCTGAACCATTGTATTTAACTTTCATTTTTCCCTAAAGATTTGGAGAAATATTTGATGCACTAAGCCTGAAATACAATGATAGAATATTTAGTAGGGTGTTACTGACACATATAACTGTAGTTATCCAATGTCATTGTTCAGAGGCATCAACCTTGGACCATGATATGTTACCCAGTGGTGACCCACCCTTCTGTAGCAGCAGCTGATGTCTGCATGCAAGTGGCAGTAGACACAGGTTTTTAGGGAGTTTCACCCATAACACCTTTAATTGTACCTGTTTCAAAAGTGTATTTCAACACTCCTGCCAGTATCCTGACAAAAAAAGCCAAAAAATAGAGTCATTACTCTAGTTTCAAACATCTGCAAAAGTCATAGAGGTCTGTACTGTAATACTTATTTAGACCAATGTATAGGCCAGAAGCGCTGCATCCCATACTCATTCATTTAATCAAAATACACCTTTCATTTGTTTTCTAAGACATGTTGAAGTGATAGAAGGATATCTATAACCTTGTCTAAATTCAATAGCAGATGCTATTCTGGACTACACAGCTAATACCAAAAAGCAAGCACATCTCTACCCTAGAATAACATTCATTGCTCCATTTTTCCCAGTAGTGATTTTTTTCCTTCTCTCTTGCACAGCAGTGTGTTCCAGATGGCCCACACTTGACTGTGCTAAAGGAAATACATGACCAAACAGAAAAGACATGAGTCTATCAGAAGATTCCAAACCATATATCTATGAAAATACCTCATCTATGAAAATGTCTCAATCAGTCTTGTATACTTGTTCAACTAAAGTGAAAGGTTCTCTTTATTTTTCCAAGCTGATGGGTTCTCTTTACTGTATGATATAATCAAATTGTTACTTGTACACAAAGAAATTGTATGGACATATCAATTTTAGAATACAAGTCCTTTTTCCCAATTTTTTAAAATCAATTTTATGATATTGATGATAAAGACTCTTCTGGAACAGATCATTGGTGTGAAATCCATACTGAATTAAAAATTCAGAATTACCAGAATAGCTGTTTTCAAAGATCAGCCAAACCTTGGCCTTTTTACATTTCTAAAATATCCTATAAAAATCTTCACATTCCTGGGAAAAAATCCTTTGGGGTACAAGTTTCATGGTTCAGAAAATTTGAAGGAACAAACATAAATTTGGACTCAGAGAAACGTGAAATATTTACCTGACTTAAAAGAAAAATTTGCTTAGAATGGATTTATGGCTAACCAATAGTATAAAAAAATATGGGTTTAAGTTTCAGCAACAAAAATATTTTTTAAAATTTTAGTGTTAATTAATTTTCCATTACTTTCCTCTATTTTACAGAGTTTAGTAGACCTTAGAAAACAGCTAGTGTGCCTTTTAGACATTATTAAGGAGCAATAAACTTAGTGAGACAGTTTATGCCTAAACTGTATACAGTTTTAGAAAAGAATGTTCAAGAACATGGTCATATACATGCACAAATTTCAGCATATTCTTCTTGAAAATTCTAAATTTTATTGGACGATGTGCTTTTAAGCAGACATTTTCTTAAATTCCTGCTCTTGGTTACATCTTTTCTGCATGAAAAATTCCATTTCACTGCTGTCAGAAAAGTAATTGTATCTCTTACTGCCTAAAGCACCTACTCTCTTCTCCCTGCGCTGATACAGCTCTCATGCACATGAATGAAAATTATGCACACACGGGGCGAGAAGAATTGAACTTTTTTCTGGCATTCCATGGCGAAGAATGTGGCAGTATGTGGTATGTATGTATCCCTCCTTCCATCCCCCCCACAGGCTGACGAGAGCTTCCGCATGTCCTCCTTTCACCTGCAGGCCCTCAAATGCCCTCCATTCTTATAATGTGGGCAGGGGTTATTGGGTTTTGTGTTTAGGGCATTTTTCTTTATGTGTTATGCACTCAGTAGAAAATGAAGGTTAATAAACCAATGTTGAGATGGTCTGCTACCACTCCTTTCATGAATGGGAGAGACACTTTGCTAAATATATAAGCTTAACCATTTCCATTCAATTTATATTTCAGGAAAAAGAAGCAAAACATATCTTTCTGTCCAAAAAAGAGCTCAAAATCTGAAGTACCTTCATATTAATCTGAGTGCAGGGCTAACTTGGAGATAAACTGTGTAAATGTTAAAAGGATGTAAATGTTTAACTTAATTAATGCTCAAGAAAGCATGGCAATTCTACAGAATTGTAAAGAAATGTAATGTCATAAAACCAATCTAATTGGTCATCAATTTCTGCTACTAGAAAAAGCACCAACCCAACAAAAGCACTAACATGGAATACTAGGTAACAGTAATTATAGGGTATCTTGACTTTATCCACACAAATTAATGGTAGTTTGGATCTCAGTCAAGAATATGAATAATAGTTTGCAGATTATCTTTGAATGAAGATGCTTCTGCCAGCCATCTCCTAAACAAAACTAAAGAAACCCATCTTAAAGCAGAAAATTATAGATTACAAAAAATACAGGAAGATGCGACTCAGCATAATCTGCAGTGATTTTAGTTGTGGGAATCCACACACAGTTAAATTTTTGTTGCCTTTTTTACAATGTAGATTGAAATGCATCCAAAGAAAAGCCTAGAGATTTGCTTTTTGTAAATAATATTTATACAAGATCCAATACAGAATGCATTTTCTGACTTCAGACTGTCAAAAATTAAAACATAAATGTAGGCAAGTAAAATAGTATATGAAAAAATGAGCAACAGGAACAGACTCCCACTTTTCAAAATAGAATAGCAAGCTATTGATGACAACAATTGATCAGCTGAACTATTTGGCATTTCCAGGTATTTTTTAGTACTCTAACACACTCATTTAAGAAAAATTTACCTAAATTGCCAATGTTCTCATTTCTCTTTATAATGTAAATGTCAATGAGTTCAAGTCATTAACCTTTTTTCCTCTCAATGACAAGAAGTCATTTCTCTGAAACTGTGAAACTTTGATCTTAAAACTCTACTCAAAGATCAGAAACTCCCTACACAATGCATTACCTCAAATGGTCAATGCAAAAGAAACTATTGCTAGCCCAGCAGTATTCTCAAATTGAACTCAGCTTTAGTGAAAAGGAGAGGAAGCGGACAAAGGACAACTTTGGTAGATACAGGAGCCAACTTTCTCTGAAATGACTGTCAATATTGGATGCCCAACTTGAAATATCCTCAGGGCTGCCCAAATGTAAAAGGTGGTACTTTCCTTCTGCCAGTCTTTTCAAAGGTATTTTAGGCTGGACACCAACAAATTGATGCCCCAAAATTAACAGACAAATTCCACACCCCTTTCCAGGATAAAGACATAGTTAAATTTATTATGAAAAAGGTAAATTATTGAGGACTTAATGGCTGTGTTTTAAGAACTTCCAATAGCTATCCTATCTCAGATACAAGAAGTTCAGATGTGTATATGCTGTGCTGAATTGTGCAGTGCCAGATCAGATTTTATTTATTTTTTTCCAACTGTTTGGGTTGGAAGGGATCTTTAAAGGTCCCCTATAGTCCAATGCCACCCTGTGATGAGCAGGGACACCTTGAAGATATAAAAGGTATCGCAAGATAGGAGGAAGTATTTCAAAAGTAGGATCAACTGCACATGATGTGCTAATTCTGAAATGGTAATTACAGCCAGCTAGTGAGTTCTGAATGAAAAACATATTGCTCCTCCTTTCAGGAAATTACCTCACATTAAGTTATATGGAGAAGTATAATAAAAAAAATGCAAATAATGATGGCTCATCTTCTCAGTCCTTTAGTGTACAGAATTCCCTGTGGAAATTTTCCAGGCAGACCATTGGAACCAGCACATTTTTCTTCTACTCCTTTTATACAAAATTTTAACTATCTGAGGTTCCTCCCCACATAAGAACCGAATTGTCCTCTAGATTTCTCACTGAAATTAATTTGCATCTATAATATATACTTAAACAAAGATGTGCTTAAACATTTCAAAATAATGCATATCTAAAATGATACAGCAACAAAGAAATCCAGGTCTACTGTAGAGTAAACAAACGACATTATAAATTACATAATGTGCAACATAGAACGGTGTTTAAACATAACTGAGTTTTGAAATGAAAGTAAAAATTATTCCGGAATGTTTTAATTTTTTTTAATTTTATCTTTTACACATTTCGTAGAGTCCAACTATTTCTTTCAGAAGCTAGGGCCCAAACACCTTCATCTGGTAAGTATAAAATTACCTGTCTACAATTTTCGAAGGGATTCTTTGCAGCCTAGTCAACCCTTAATTTCTTTATAGCTTTTAAATTGCATATTTCAAGCATTTAATTCCATTTGGATTATAACTGAATTATTATCTAGTCAAAAAAGTAATGCAGATTTTCACTTTCAAAGACAAATATATCCCTCAGTATTTGATTAATGAGGTCAAGAACAGAAAGACACACATAATACACCTTAGCCATCCACCTTTCATCTTTTTCTTTCTGCCTTACAAGGGAACCTCACTATAAAAAACCAACCAACCAACCAATCAACCAACCAACCAAAAACCAAATAAATAAATATATAAATAAAATGAAGAAATTACCATGACAGAAGGCTTTACCATCTCACAGTCACACAAAAGAGCTGCCAGCTGAGGTCACTGACTTCCAACAGTCCCGGCACCTGACCTTGAATGACTTTTGACAAGCCACTGATAGCACTAATGACATCAAGTAAGACATTGTAGCAGTTTTACTGGGTCAGCACTTTCACTGATGAGGTGGTGTATCTCTTAAGCACTAATTTGCAATAGGATGTTGTGGAAGTTACTGTTTGCAGGGTTCCAGGGCAGGAGGGAGGGAGGGAGGGTGTGTAACAGGCATTATGGGCTTACACCCAAAGCATTAAATATATGGGCTGCACTTTCATTTACTCTTGAAATGTGGCTATGGCTGCAGGCAAAAAAAAAAGAAAAAAAAAAGATGAACAATAATAAACACAAAGGAAAAAAAACAGGTATTAAATTGTGTACTTACAACACACTAATAATGCTCAGGAGCCTCCTTGCTTCGGGCTGAGTTGTGGGAAGCAGTTCCCAAACAGATAAAAGGGTGTCAATGGGTGTTTTACAAGAAGTTCTGCTGGCTGCCACTAAATACCTAATATAGATTGAAATTGTGTTAGGTATTTTATGAAACTTTTTTGCTCCAGGTGGTGACTCTTAAGGGACTGATTCAGTGGCAATCACAGCCCAGGCACTTCTTAGCAGCCAGCTCCATCAGACTTCTCGTGGCAGTGGTGTGGATAAATGAGCTCTGCCATGAATCATCCAGTCCTAAGAAAGGCTGACATCCTACTGCGCATCAAGTCAACTTCTTAAATTATTTTTTTAAGGGAAACTTCTATGTGAAAATGAATAATGTGAGTATGTATAAGAGTGCACAAGAAAAGATTAACTCTGGAAAACAAAAATAAAATTTCATTACAATAACTCCTAGCCCTCACCATATTTCTCTTAATTGCTCATTTCAGGGTTTTATTAGAGATTCACACTGTACAGGTAAGACATTGATGTTTGGTATTATTAGAAACTCTCTATGGATTTTAAATATAATTTGTACCTGAAGAAGTGAAAATTATTTCAGCTATCTAGTTGCAGGACTTGAATTAGTTTGACATTAATTAGACTAGTATTATTCATTAGTTACAGATTTCCAGGCAGCAATTGACTTCACATTTTTTTCCTATGGTGAAGTCTTAAAACACATTTCATAAAAGACTCAGTAAATTATTTGGTGAAGAAAAACCAGACCTTTCTGACAGAAAATTAATCAGCACACAGCAAGCTACTGACTGGATGAGAGGATCATCCATAACTACCTAGCAAAAAAGTGATTAAATTCGAACAATTTTACATTAGAAAATGCTGATACAATGTAAAGAAGAATATTCTGTATATTTGCATCATCTAAAATCTAATTAAAGTAAAAGAATAATTTTTTTCCTCAACTTTAACTGATGACTTTTTAATTGTCACTTTATCAGTGTTATTAATTGCAGTGATAAAAATAAGATTTAAGAAATTCTACTGAGAATGTTTAGGAGTAATAATATTCTGATAATGTGAGGAAGCAGAAAGAAGGAACAAGAGAAGAAACCCTGCACACCACTATTCCACTCTGTTTCCCCTTTATGTTAAATGTTGTTTTGACATGTAAGTAGAAGTACTCTATTTAGAACATTCTGATAATAACGTAATAATAGTTAAGAAACAGAAAATATTATGCCAGTTTACTCTTTTCAAAAAAAAGATCAGAAATTCTGTTTTACCAGTAAAACTTTACTGCAAATTTTGTATTACTATTTAGATTTTATTTTTTTATTTCTGTCAAATAGAAATTTCAGTCATTATCAGATCAGGTAACCCCTCTTATGTGGCATATCAAGTACTTGCAAGGCTTTACCATACCATAATTCCCTTGGGTTTTTTAGGCTTCAAGATAATGTGTCCTACTGCTTCAGATTACACCTATGTTGGCATTAGCGTGACTAGGACACAAAATTTTCATCTCGTACTTGATCCACCAATGTACAAAAGTCAATGTGTGCCAACAACCAGCAGCAAAACATAATAAAACTTGCTACCCTCAGAACTATACTTGCTTGTCAGTCAGCGTGTCCCTTCTGCAACCTCAAATACACCCTAATTATGTTACAAGTGGTCTCAGATAAAGATCTAAACATTATGAAATAAAAAATAAATTCTTTCACAACACAAGCTAGTTACCTAGTTCTTACAAGTTTTGTAATGGATTCCTTGAAGTTCAGTTTCTTTTAGATAAATTTCTTAAACTTCAGACAGACAAGTATTAGCAACTAAAAGTCAAACTGCACAGATCTCCAAGGTTTGCAAATTGGACTGAAAATGTTATGGAGACAGATTTCTGTTCTGTGCATTTTAAACTGCTGAGGAGAACTCAGTATTAAAGATGCAAACTGCAAACAAAGAAACAGCCTTATTTTTCCAAGTTTAAAAACAAAAAAGTTAGCACGGCTTGTTTGTTTGCTTGCTTGATTTAGGATTTGGGAGAGATGGATGGCAGATTTTTGGTTTATCAAACTGAGCTGACTCAGTCTTTATGCTATTTTTTACTTCTGAGTTGCAGGGACATATTTCTTTCCCTCAGTACCTCTTTGACACGCCAGAACATTAACATACTGAAAGAAATATCTAGGACAAGAAAAATAAGCAGTTGCATTCTTTGTTTTTCTATTGGTTTGTTGTTGTTGCTGCTTTAAATGTGTTTTGCCTCAATTGGTCATATTACTGATTAATATATTGACTTAGTAATTTAGTGTTAGCTGTCAGTAAGGTTTATTTTGCAGTAATGCATCAATCATATTATGCCATCATTCCTTCATACGTCCTAAAGACATGTAAAACTGACGGCAAGGGCTTGGGCAATCACAATCTTTAGAAAAACAGTTTAAAAAAAAAAAGAAACAAGCTAAAAAAAAGGTAGAAAGAGTCACAATAAAATCTGTTAGGAAAATATTAACTTCCCTAGTACCCTCCTGAGCACAAAAAACCACTATTCCCCTCCACACCAACAGGCAGTTAACTGGCACGTTAACAAGATACATCAAGACCTAATAAGGCGGCATCATTAACATGATTATCACCTTATTAATAATTCACAGATTGGTAGAAGTACAGTACTTACGGGATTTTAATGCATCATTTTAAACATGAGGAGAATATTATTATAATACTCATTAAGGTGATGTCTGCTGAAGTAAAATTTGTAGCACACATATTTGTATTTTCTTAATACAGCTAAATAGCCTACATCCTCTAATGTAGAAACAGTGCTTAATATAATGTCTTGCTATTATGCAGGAATCCTTGATTAGGCTTTCAGGGCATGTGGAATTGGATCCAGAAAAAGCCTTAAGTACCTCACTTGAGCAAAATATGGGTGTTTACAACTAAGGAAATTATTCACTCAAAAAAAAACCACCCCAAAAAAACAATAATAAAAACAATTTTCTGTATTTCACTTTACAGCATGGACTGATAAAATGTACTGTCAGATATAGAAGAGGGATAAAAACTCAGGACCTCTGCTTTGAAGGATCACTTCAGCACAATCAGATTCATGCAGGTTTATCACTGCTGAATCCTACACTGTTCTCTCAGGGCACTGCTTCAGCCAAGAGAGGGGGAAAAGCAGACGTTCAGCTAAACCAGGAGACTATGGCAAAGAATACAAAGTGTGGACCCAAACCCCTTTTAACTTTGTGGAGAAAAAAGTGCCACATCGTGTTTAATTTAAAACTATCTCATTAAACTATAAATACATTTTCTACACTCATGTTATACATGGTGACCTGTATTATTACAGGCTGAAATTTATTGCTTTATTTATAATCACCTAGTGATAGTTTGATGCAAAACCTATTGAAGTTTATTGTAAAAAATACTTGACTCCGTCAGGCTTTGGATTAGGCCCACAGATTATCATTTGAGAGATCAGTGTGAGAAATTAAGAGATTATCACATTTGGAGATCATGCAGAAATCTAAAAGACATTTATTTTCTTAAGAAATAGAAGATTTTGCTATGCTTTGCAACAGTTAGTTGATTCTTTCAGATTGGTAACTGTTGTGGTCAATTGTGAGCAAATGTGAGCAATTACTGGCAAAAAGTTTACAGCCTGTCTTAAAAAATCACTTTGAATGGGTTTTCAGACTGGGAACCATGTATTGGACCCTGTTGGCTTCAAGGTCTGCTAGTGGGGCTGATTATTATCTCCTCATGCCCTGTTTCCATTCTCAGATAGAGTTCAATCCTAGGTCTAAATGTGAAATATTTATGCCTCATGCAAAGAACCAGTTTATTTGTGTGGTGAGTCTATGTTGAAGTGATGCACACTGGTTTATTCAGTCTCCACTTTTGAAATATGATGTGGTCACTGCTGTGCTGTAAAACTTGACACTTCTCAGCAAAGGGATAAAGCTAATCAGATAAAAGCTAGTAAGATACAAAAATAACACACCTGAAAGTTAAATGCTGAACTTGAATTAACCAGAAAGTAGGTATTTTGGGCATCCAAAAGAAGGTGGAGGTTTTTTGGGGTTTTTTGTTTGTTTGTTTGTTTGTTTTTTGGTTTGGTTTTTTTTGGTTTTTTTATTTTTCTTGATTAGAAATATTAAGCCTATGATACTATCATCAATTTTAAATGCTTAAATAAGATGCCCAAATCAGTAGTCCAGCTACCTCAGTTTTTGGATATAGTCAGTGGAATAAAGAGAAATAATTCAGGAGACCAATTTAGACTTAATGTGGGAAGATGCATAGAAAGAATTTCCACATTTATTATGAAATGAGTCTACCATCCCACCTTTAATTTGGACTTCTGAGTTTCTTAAGTTTGGTCACCAGCAGTTACATTTAACGAATGAATGAGTGAATTAATAAATTAAATTAATTAGTATTGTTAGAAAAAGTAGCAGAGAACATGGAAGGGATGTTGTTTTGGTTCATATTGATGAAAACTTTATAGACTTGTCTTCAGGAAATCAGAATTTGCTGTTATTTGCTCTATTTGATTGGATATAGCTGTAAAGTGGCCGAGTTCCTAAAAGTACAGGAAAAATGAAAATCAGAAGTTGAAAAAAACCATAGAATTTTAGATATTTGTGAAAGTCCAGTTTGGCACATTGAAGTGAAGGGTCACATAAGTCAGATTTTGACTGCAAGCCACCAAGTAAGTAGTGATGCCATCCAGGACAATTATTACTTCAACTTCAGTGTTACAAGTTGCATAAAGTACTTTTATGTGGTATGAATTGATTTACCTATTTTTACTTCAAATGTTTTAGAGCTTTTTTGGTGGGGGGGAGGAGGCTAATTCAGTAACATTCACTTCTATTTTGTTATATTTGAATGGGAAGCTACAGTTTCTGATATGACATTGCTGTGGTTTCGGAATGGCACTCCCCAGCCCAGAGCCCCCCGCACTCTGCTGAGAGAGACAAGAGGCAGGGATTATGGGTTGAGACAAGAACTTTTTACTGGAAACAGCAGTGAGAGAAGAAAATGAACAGAAGCAGAAGCAACATTAATAACAAAAGTGTACGAAAAAAAGGTGCAGAGCTCGACCTGACCACAGCCACACCACCCAAACTGGTCTCTCCAGTCAGAGCCAGCATTACCCCACTGCTCCATTCGCCATGCTTGCTCTTTGAATGACACTCACTGAAAGGCGGCAATTGCTAAATAGGATATTGAAAATATCCAGCCAGTAAAGAAACATATTAGATGTTTCACACATTTTAATCAAATGCTACAAGTATTTAATATAAAAAGCAGCAATAATTTAATGGCTGTTCTCATAAAAAATATATTAACTCTTAATAGAAGCATCACCATTGCTTCATAAATTCACAGTTCACTTTGCCACACAGCTACTGGGTATTTTAAAGAATTATATTATCCTAGCAGTAATTTCCTTCAGGGAACACCAGAGGTAAAATAAATCAACTTCCCTAAACCAACTTTGGAGCCCTAACAAGCAGAAATAGGTCACAGTCATCTCAAATAACTCTGTCCACTCTTATTTTGCCTTTAGGAACCAGAAACACATCAACAGGCCTGGAGACATCGCTGTGGAAGATAAACCGGGAGGAATCAGCATAGAAACCTAATTAATATGCCATATTATGAATTTTATATCTGCACATTTGTGTTTTCCATCTGGTTTCCAGGTAGAAAAGTACAGTTCTCCAGGCAGGCCAAAATCATAGGGTTGCACAGGAAAAAACAAACAAACAAACAAAAAACAGAAACAACAACAACAAAAAAAACCACCAAAAAAAACAACAAAAAAAGCACTCCTAAAGCTCCCAATTTAATATAGAACTGAGCTCCTCGTGCATATACTCCGAGCTGCATTATTAATAGCGAACACCCTCCACGTCTCCTTTGTGTTTCAAGAGTGTAGGATGACAAGAGAATGTGTGGATGTATAGAAGAAACAGTTCTAGCACAAACCAATGCACTTCTTACTTCCAGGGTCATTCCAATTGTTAATTTGAACAATCCTGTTACTAGTTACTAAAAGGGGAGGTAAGCAGTTGGCTTCAGGACATTTTTAGATTTTGCCATAGCTGGTGGTGGACAAGCCCTTCATTACTCTAATGGCAGTTTGCATTTTTGTTAGATGAAGCCTTGGCTTCCTTTCTTACAGGGACTTCAGGGGAGCTTCACCGTTTCCCTTTCCTTGTCCCATTTGACATGGAGCCCACAAATGGAAGAATTCCCCCTCTGGGGCTTCAGGCCCATTCTCTGGTGAACCTTGTCACAACCATTATGTTCTTTACATATTTCCTGACTGGCTACCTTACCTCTGCCATCCTGTTTTGTATCTACAAAGCCCAGGTGGAATTCCACAATGTCCTTGCTGGCAAGCTTGCAGCTACATAGTATGTAGCTATCCCCAGTATGCACGTGTAGTCCTTGCTCAGATGCTTGTCCAGTTGAATACTGAGAACCGCCAGAGATGAAGACTTCCTAACCTTTTTGAACAACCTGTTCCAATATCTTCCTCCTCTGAAATTAATTTTTTGTAGTATTTTTTTGAGAATTTGAACTGCTGTAACTTGGGATTTTTGCCTTTTTTCCTACTGCTGGAAGAGCCTGTCTCTATCTTCTCTGCATTCCACCATTAGATAGTTGAATACCATAGAAACATCTGCCTCTCTTTAGCTTTCTATGCTAAAGGCTTTGCAAAACCATTTCCCTGGGCCTCTCTTCCTACATTGTGTCCATCCAGACATCTTGGTTGCTTTCTGCTGGAGTAGCTCCAGTAGGTCAATATCTTTCTTGCAGTAGGAAGTCCGAAGTTGCACTCAGTACCCTCCAGGTACTTTTCAGTATTCTTCCTCCAAGGTCAGAGCTCATATTTCCAGAGTCTAAGCACATTATATGTGCTTCACATGCAGAGATAATGTGAAATGGGATTTTTAAGAAGGTAAATGCACCATAAAAACTGCCACTCGGTCAGTTTACTCTCTACAAGTGTGCAACAATTTTAAAGGCAGGAAAGATCAGAACTGAAAATTAATAATTAGATCGCGATTGCAGCAATGATTATCATTAGAGAGAACAGTGATGGATGCCTAGGAAATGTGTGAACAGAGTCTGATTTTTATGCCCTTGCTGTCCCTCATAATAACTTGCCTATTTCCTCCAATACATTTTCACCACTTTCTTGAAGCAAGTTGAAAATAGAAAATCAAATTGATATTCAGCTATTTATAAAAATCATCTCACACAAACATACAAATGGAAAAAGTCCTCAAAACACTCATTCGGTAGTTTTTATAACACAAACATAATAGCTTTTAAAACAATTTCTTTTCTCCTTAAACTATATTTAAGATAAAGATCAACATCGAAAGTCACTTTTGTGAATCAGCTTACTGAAAAATGATAGCTCATTTGCATGCTAATGCAACAAATGCTGTGCTAATGTTTTCAAGGTTTTTGTTATTCTACATCTCACAGTGGCAGATTCAATGTTGTGGAGCATCCATAAGCATTATGGAAAAGGATAGATAAAGCTTCTTATCATTGAAAGGTTTGGGATGGAGACATGTTCAAAGAATCTGAATCAAAATCTAGAACAACACATGAAGCTGACTGAGAAATACACAATAAGGTCTGGTTCTGCAACATTTTTATCTAGTTCTCAGGTTTAGTGGCCAAACACTTGCAGGGGTTTTATTTTTCTCTAAATTATATAACTGTATTTCCCACATTTACACTTCAGCAGAGAAAAATGTTTTTCTCCTGTAAGCAATGAATTCTTTTAAGATAGAGAAAGATGGAAACCTCCTTTCTCTGTCTGAGAAGAGCTGATATTGACAGGAGAGTAGGGCAGCAGCATAGCAGAGCTTGTTCTTGGACCAATTTCCATAGCCCCTGGGAATGTACTGTAAAGAATTTCAGTAAACAATTATGCTTGCACAAACAGATTCAAGCTGCTAGAAATCACTTCACTTCTTGTTCTTAAACAAAACTATTTAACTTACCCACTGCATGTTTTTGACAGGCTGTGGCAGGAGGAGAGAGGGAGAGACAGCTGTATAGCAGCTTCACTGTCTTGAAAGCTTAAGAGTTTCTAATGCTTTTGTGCCAGAATCTCTGCATACTTTAGACCACAACTCAATAGATTTTTTTCCCCCAGAAGTTTTGTAGTAAACATGATGTATGAGTAGCTGAACAGATAGAAGAGTTGGAATTCAGTATGGGAGTGGATCTTGAGATATCCATGACACACTCTTACATATGTTGAGGCAGGGCAATAAACTGAAGAGGACTAAAAGTTCTACTATGGCCCAAGACATATCAATGTATCTGAAGGGAGGGTGTCAAGAGGATGGATCCAGGCTCTTCCCGATGGTGTCAAGTAATAGGACAAGTGGCAACAGGCAGAAACTGATGCACTGGAAATTCCATCTGAGTATGAGGAAGAGCTTCTTTACCGTGTAGGTAAAGCCAGATTGCCCAGAACACATTGCCCAGAGAGGTTCTGAAGTCTCCCTCACTGGAGATATTCAAGAACCATCTGACACAATCCTGTGCCATGTGCTCTAGGATACCCTGCTTGAGCATGGAGGTTGGCCCAGATGACCCACTGTGGTCCCTTCCAACCTGACCCATTCTGCAATTCTGTGATAGGTATCACAATCCCATTACCACTGGATTTATAAGTTTAATACCATTGTGGATCCTCTACAACCCCAGAGATTGAGGAGCACAAGCCACATTGAAAGTCGACAAAACATTTACTTTTGTGCTATGCCTTACATTTTACTATGTTTTACTATCATTTCTCCGTAGCAGAATCGCCCTCAAGAAATCCTCCTTCTCGTAAAGACTAATGAACTTTTAAAAAATTCATAACCCTTGAACTCAACAAAATCAATTTTGCCTGTCAACATTAATTCGAGAATGGGGAGATATTAAACCTGAATGTAACAAAACATTGGTAGCATCTAAATATGAAATTGTAATCTGTCCTGTTTCTTAATTCCTCTCTTCTTACATTACAGCACTCTTCTTTTTCCCATCTCTCCATTTTTTCCATGTGCTCAGAAAGAAAATTACTTCATCTCTACAGTGGCTTGAAACATCTAAATAATTTTTAGCTGTAGCATAAGGAAATTAATTCATTTGTCCAGAATTGGAAAAATAAGGAACAGAGCTGGTACAAATTCAACACCTAAAAGATAGGATAAAACAGAGCTGGGGATGTGCTTTTAATACTGCTGAGGATACTGCTACTCCTTTACTTAGACAATGTGGAGTGGAGATTTAGGACTGGCATTGTCTTTACCCAGTTTGTGTCAAATACATGGAAACCTCTGTTAATTTGCCATAAATTTAGTTAGAAAGTACCTTTGTGTGTCAGTATTTACAGTTCAGTTTCAAGTGTCACAGGACTTTTCTGGTAGGCAGATGGAGGTAATGGTGAATAGCATTAATAGGGAGCAAAGCAAGTTTTGTACAGAGGGAGAGGGTGTTTTTAATTTTAGATGCTATATATTACTGGAAAAAAACCCCAAACAAATCTATAGATACATAGACTTTTTCTAAAATCTGAAAAGAGATGCCAAAATTATCAGGATAATACTTAAATTTTAAACCATTCATTAAAACTATTTTTTGGGGTTTTACACTTCAAGTTTCAGCATTTTAAATGGTTGCTCTCTGAAGAAAAACATTTCAGCTCCTTCTTTCAGAAGGAAATATTTCAGCTCCTTCTTTCTGCTTCAGAAAGTAGAAGAAAAGCTTCTTGACAGTAGGAAAATAGGTTTTGGGGTAAAAATTATGCTCTACAGCAATCTGATATTAAAAGGACAGTGGGAACCAGTCCGCTTGACTTACTGCCTCATACCCCTTTTGCAAATCAAGTACCTCCTTAATCTCCATGTATTCCTTTGCAGCATGCACGTAAAAAGCCTTAAATAGTGTAAGAAGGTATTATGATTAAGTAATGCATGGATTTGATCCTTCATTCCTTATAAATGTAGGCAATTTCTTATTTGCACAAGTATGCATGACTTTGCAAGTATTGCTTACTTGAGTAATGATTATTGCTTTGAGCACAATGTCTGTACACTATTACTAGATCCCTAATCATGGATTGCTATTATTCAGCTATAAATTATTATTATGACTTAAATTACACACGTACTAGTTAGAGTGTAGTGCAGTTTTCCTTAAAATTGATATGGTAGATTTCTACAAAAAAAAAGGAATGCAGTGCGAGTTATATTTTATTTTAAACCTTAGAAGTGTGAAAGTAGGTCAAGTTCCGTGCCAAAAAAATATGTTGAAAACTCTTTTAATTATATGCTGTAATGCTGCAGAAGACTGTATTCACTTCATAAGTCAACATCAAAACTGTGTTAGGTACATTAAACAGTGGGCACTCCGAAGTCAATCAAGTGATTGCTGCAACATTCAACACTTACTGTCCACGCAATCCAAACTTCCTCCACAGCAAAAGAGTTGGATGAGATTGTGAACATCTTTTAAATCAAATGTCATCCATCTTCATAGTAAAACTATGAAGACTGTCTATTTTGATGCTATGCTGTGTATAAGAAAAAAAAGTTTGTTACAATTTAAAAAGAAAAAAAATTTCTCAGATTGGCATCAAAATATGGTATGGATGTCAGTATGCTGAAGATAAAAAAGGAAATATTACAACTGTAGGGAAAAAACCTCTGTCTTCCCATACAAAGTTAGAATCTCTTTGGCTACAAAGAAAAAAGTTATAGGGTACCAAGGCACAGTTTAGGCTATTGAAAGATCAGGGGATCAAAAGAAATTATTTGATTTTTGACAAATTGCTTATCTGAAGAGGCTATTTGTATAGTAAGGGGGTGGGAATGGGAAAACTAATGAAATAAATATTCAGATAAGGTCAACTTTCTTATTTGATTACAAAGGAATTTTAAATGAAAATACTTTCAAAGTTTGTCTGATAATGTGTTATTGAAAGATGTTGTTCTGGTTTGATTTCTGGTTGATTTTTTCATGATTTTATGAACTTAAATTTTATATGCTTTGGGGTTGTAATGATCAGGTATAATTTAGTAGAAATATGACAGAAAGAACAAAATTCCATGATGTTCAGCAATTAAGAGAAGTGGGGAGTAAGGAGGTTGGCTTACTATGCTACTATTTTTAATTAAAATTTTCTGATCAAGAAAATAGTACAGCTGTACTCAATAGGCTTCTAATTTTCTATGCTTGTTTACTAAATGATCTGCTGAATGCAAAGTAGGGGTTTGATTAATTTTCTGACTTACTTCTTGTACAAAAACTGATCTGAAGCATAATGTGCCTGTTCTTATTTGAAAGAAAAGCTTTCTTTCATATGTTTCTTCTAAAATATAAGCATTCAGATGAAAATTAACTTCTAACTGCCTGGGGGAAAATGTTGTTTGTTGTATAAATTGCTATAAAGTCACTCCTAAAGAGAACTTCTAACACAATTTAAAAAAAAAAAAACACCCAAAACTATGACTATGACATGCTGAGACTCAAAGATGGCTTGAGGACTTAATATCCCACACATGCAGTAAAAAATAGCCAAGATACAAACATGAGTATTTATTTGGTTACACCTTCATTTGTTCATGTAGCAAAAACCCAGTTAGTCGTGGTATAAACCCCTCACCCTCTCAGTTCAGTCTCAGTCTGGGGTTAAAACTCCCCTACGAATGTTAAATAGATGAGAATAGGCAATTTTACTTACTGGGCATCAGAGTAAGACCATACCTGAGAAGGCATTTTTAAGTTAGGCCATCAAATTTGCTTCTAGTTCTGGTTTATTTAACTCTGGTTTATTAGGACATCCTCAGGAAAGACCATATGAAATGGTTGCTAGCCAAAAGGAGGAGGCTGAGGTTAGCTGACCTGCTTTCCCAAATCCCGGGTTCCCTTCCAGTTAACAATCCCCTACTTAGTATCAGTCAATGCATGCATATCCAGTCCCTGATCAAATGAGTCCATCTTAAGGGTTCTGATCACCTCTGACCTTTATGAAGAGAGATGAAAATTCCTCCTGTGTGTTCTCAACTTCCTTCTCAATCAGTGTCAGCTGGCCAACTCCCAGCTGAAACTCTCACTGAAACATTTCAACCATCCTATAATCACCTCTGGAAAAGTTCCTAGGTCTGCCCTAAATCTCTTAACAATCATCTTAAAAATTCCCAATTCTTTGCAACAAGGTCTTTAGGGCATCAACCTTTGCACTTGCACAGAACAAATCCTTGCACTTCTAATGAAAGTCAGCTGCCCCACTGCAGCTAGGATCCAAGCAGGAACCTCAACAAGAAATGGGCAGCCTCTTGTGATGGTAACGAATATTATGCCTGATGATTCAAACTGCAGCTCTCGTGAACTGTTCCCTTGCTCCCGGAAATTGAATTAACAATGAAATTAGTAAAGTCCCCCAGTGGATTTAGATCTGCCGTTGAGAAGTGGAGGGTTCATGTCTACTTCTGTGTGCAAATGAATGTCAGCAATCAATTATGTAGATCTCTTAAGTCTTTACTGATCTTATGAGCAGTCACATAATCCAGCAACAATCTGAGTTATTCGTATTGCGAACCTGGCTCCCTATGAATCATTGTGTTCCATTCAAAGTAAAAGTGGCTCTAATAAATTTAATCCTATTTTTCAACTGAATTCTGTACTCCTTTTTCACCACCCAGTGGACTTTTCAAGCAGTCATTCCAAGTGCACTTGAATTTTATTACTCCACATACACCAACCCAGAGCTACCTCCTCAACATCAGCACTGAAGCTATGAGGCAGTAAACTGCCAAGTTGTGCTGATATATCTCCTTGCCAAGATAGTCTCCAATGTTTTGTTTTTCAAAACTTACTGAAATTTTGGAAATATAAGGAATTTTCAGAAATTATACTTAACAAAGATGGTCATAGCAAGTTAGTCATTCAGTGTATGAAACATAAAAGTTGGCACAAAGTATAGTAATATTTGACATATGGATGTACAATCTATTTCTGATGTAACAGTATGTCTGATGGTATTAAGATCAGATTATTAAAATTATTAGAGATGCCTCTGCCCAAATTAAGGTGCAAATGAGACCACATGCCAAAGGGGATAGTACAGATTTTTAATTAGCAGTAAACGTGTGTGAGAGAGAGAGAGAAAGAAAGACAAGGGGGCTGAGGGAGAGAAAGTGTCTGTATCCACAAGTGGTGGGGGGAAAGAATCCACAGAATTCAAAACCTATTGTGTTTATAGTCACTCAGGTTCAGGTGGGAATGACCAGGTACTTCCCCTCAGGCAGGGAGTTTCACACTGGATGATGTAATGTTGTGGATCTCAGGACATTTTATGAGTCTTTGACATTTTCTGAGATGCTGCAGTTGTCTCTCAGTGTAGTTGAATCAGTCATGACCCATCAGCCAAGACGAATACCTTCATCCTACAGCTCAACGTCCCCATTCGAAGGGGAGTATTCACACCTTAGTGATTATGTGAAGAAGGACACTGGCATGATAAGAAGGACTTATTCCACCTCGCAGGATTTACCTCTTATCAGCCTCTTCCCTTATCTGGAAAACAGACTTCCAGTGTGACCAAAATGGGGCTAAACCATCCCTTGAACCTGTTACAAGTTTCAGCACTTTCAAGAAAGCTGGTCCTCTGGAGATTCTGTCAAGTGTAACACTAATTTAAATTACAAAGATATTGACAGGCAATCCATTGCAAAACATGAGTAGTTCGGACTTCAGATCAGTGACGAAATGTCTTTAACTGAACATGTATTAATAACTATTAAAAATAATGTTAGAAGCATATTACACTGCTGATTTTATGGACTAGAAGTGCAGATGTTTTAATGAACACTAGAGGGTAATTAATTTATAGTTTGTCTGGAGAAAGATATTGACTAGGATTTCAAATTATCAAAACGCACATGATAGTTTGCTCTCAAAGACTCAGAAACATTCTGATACAATATTATAATACTCTAAACTATCCATTCTTTACAGATTGAATTTCTAATCAATTAATTTAATTGGATAATATTCTATTTTTTTAAGCTCCAAACTTTTTGTACAATCATCTGATGTCAGCTGAAAAGTCACACTTAACAGTCAAAAAACCCCCCAAAAAACAACTGACAGATCTACATTCTATGTGCCATTCAAATCACTCACATTTCATGGCTTAATTTGCTGCCATTTTTAATGAACAGATTTTGTGTATTCTAAAATTCAATGCTCAGTACCAATTAGATATATTAGTATCTGCATCTCTGATTTGAACAGAATGTAACCTTTGGAACTCTAAATCCTTAAAAATTAATTTCTGGAGGACTCATCCTCTCTAGAAATAAACTTGATAACTAAAAAAAAATTAGTAATTGTTTAGGAGGATTACACCGAAGTCAATAAACTCTTAAATAACCTTGAGTAAGGTTGCTGATGTTTGCTTATTATTATGTTCCTAGAAGTCAATGTCTGTTATTTTCATGTTATCTTTTTTCCCACTCTCACTAAGTCTGTGAGAGTAAGGTCCCTTATTATTTCATCCATTAAATTATTCAAGTCACAGAAATTACACTAGCTGAGGAGTTGTTATTCCCAGAAAATAAGGCTTTAGGTATGAAGTCCATTTAGCAGCCTGGTTGATTATGTGCATTAAATTCAATTTAAACAAATCCAGAACAATACAAAGCTTGTATTTGAAAAGCAATTCTGCAGCTGAATCAGGTTCCTTCTTGAAAGTATTTGTGGTGCATTTCTGCCAGTCAGATTTCATAAATGCTGTTTAGAAATCTAAGGGATATTTTACTGTATAGAATGTGGCTGGATTATTTTAGTATAGTTTATGAAAATATTACTGTTGCTAAAAAGAAATTAGAGAGCCATCTCTGAAAAATTTTGCTGTCATCAGTCGTGTTATAAACACTGTTTTATGCACACCACTCCTCTTATTATTAAAGGCACAGATAACAAAGAGTTAGATTTACATTTGAGTGTCGGGGTCGCCTGGACTCTGGGCTGCCCGGTGGCCCTGAGTAGGAGCCGACAATTTCGCGGCCGAGGACCCGAAATGTCTAATGGCTGTGGCGAGCTCACCGCGTGGCGAGGGCTGAGCTGAGCGCCAGGACGGCAGGCAACGGCGGAGGGAATAAAGGANTACATTTGAGCCTAATTCTTACAAATGGTTTGAATATTTATTCTATTTATATCTACAAAAAAAGTAGTCAAAACAGGCAAGGTGCAACAAAAACTGCAGGGAACTAGGGAACTAAACCAACTCCAGGCTATCTGTCTTCTCCCACAGCCTCTGGACTGTTTCCAAGGAGCTGAACATTTTACAGAAGGAAGTTCTGATTCTTGCGCTCACAGTCTTCACATCCCTTCTATCATAAAACATCCCTCAAGGTGTATTCACATCTTTCAGCTCTTGATGGATCCACCTCAGATATTAGTATGGACTTGCCTGCCAGAATATACAGAAAGATGTCTGGTTTTTCCCTCTTGCTCCTCTGCCAAAATCAAAGGATAAGAATCTCCTGGAATATCACGGAAGTATTTTCATTTGAATTAGTTGAAATGTCTGCCTGGGGCAGAAGGAAGACGGATGGCAAGAAAAGAAAAACTTTTTAAGCATTAAACACCAGCGCTGAAAAATAACTATATTCCTCATTAAAACTGACACCAGAACAATTTTCCTTTGATATACATAAAGTTTGCGTGTTATTAGAAGCATTTACATCTTTATATTCTGAATTACTGTGAGATCCTTCACAGCTTTATGTTCATTTCTTTCTGTAATCAGAGTTATTAAAGCAAAGCATGGAATACACTAATTTATAAGTACAAATAACAGGCTATACTTGCATATAATATTTTTCTTCTTGGAAAGCAGAGTACTTCTTAAATGTATGTATAACAATACAATGTCAATCATACCACTGAAATTACATTAAAAAGTCTCTGAGAAATTCTCAGCACTGTGCTTATCTTTATGGCTCTGTGTAAAGGAGACACATGCCAACAAATTCTTTTCACTCCTACAACCAGACTTGAAATATTTGTTAGGGTTTCTCAAAATTATGATACAATTTTATTTATAGTTCAGTTGAAAATTCAGTTTAATTTTTTGCTTGTTTACATTTATTTTATTCAGCTACTTCTGAACTTTTCATGTAGCTGCTTACTTGAAAACATGACATCGTACAACATTTTGGAGAATGCATTCCTAGAACAACACAATACAGGGTATACAACACAGAGAATCTTGAGCAATCACAAAGGGACAATGCATGTGCATCCTCATCAGCAGAAAAAAATGGCCAAATAGACCCTGATATAGAGTTTGAGAAATATGTGCAGGGACATGACTGATCTAGAAAGAGTGATGTCACTCCACTGAATTTTTAATCTGAGTCATGTCTGAAATTTCAGCACTTACTTCCGTCTCAAGATCTTTCTAGTTTGGTTCCATCTTCCATTTTTTAGACTTGGTCAGAAGAATTAAAGGGAACTTTTAGGTCATAACTTTGAGGACAGAATTCTCACTCATTAGACTGTTTCTTGATGTGTCTGGTTTTGTGATAGGCCTACGATCTGAATGTCCCTGTTTCAGAATGTCAGAATTTATTTCCCTGATCCTCACCGTCTGCAACTATATTTTTCAGGACTCAACAGCTGTATAAATAAGAAAAATACTTCCAAGTGAAATATTTAGGTAACATTTTCTATTTAAAAGTCTGTCTTCACCTAGTGTAGGGTTATATCTTGATTCACTAGACAGGGTTACTTACAATGAGACACACAGTACAGTGAATCCTCTACTGTATTTCTAAGTTAATAACCAAGATCTATTCTTTCCAAGGTTCTAGCAGAAAAGCTCCCTCTCCAGGCAATTTCAAGCACAATGATTCCAGTCTTTCACTTGACTTTTCACAACATTTTTCCAGACAAACCAAATACTGACTCTTCTAAGAGGGAAATATGGTCATAATAAAAACTAAAGGCCTTTACTATTTACTGCTTATGTTCCAGAGGAAAATAGCAAGAAGTAGCAAATTAATTTTCTTTCTGCAAAATAATTTGTCCCATCAGTTCAATAAAACCTGTATAAATGGTCAACATAAGTATGTAAAATCAGTCCATTACTTCAGAACAATTCCTTGATACTATAGTACATTTTGCTTTGTGAAATGTTCATCACTGCCTTGCACTTTTAAGAACGGAAGCTTTTTCACTCTTTACAAAAATTCCTCAAGATATACACACATGGCATCACAACATGATAAAAACTCCACAGTTTGAGTTACCACATTTCAGATTTAATATAAAACCAAAAGCACCTTCCTTTCCCAGTGAGGAAAAACAAAATCAACTCCTACCTCTGAACACTCTTCACAATGGACATTATGGTTTTGCTGATATTTCATTAAAGGTAAATCTTCAGCACCAGAAGAGGAGTGATTTTCAAGTTCAGAATATCAATATTGTCTATGTCAGCACGAATTCTGAACTAACTGTTCCCTATAAATATAGGAAAAGATGTCAGTGAAGACTGGGGGGGACATTTCTATGAGACTGGCCTTAATGATGTAGCAAGTTGTAAAACTGAGAATCCAGAGAATCCCTAAAATCCAAATGAATTTTCTCTTCTGATTTGAAGCAATAGTAAGGATCAGGTCAGAACTGGTCAGGAAAGATTATATTACTTTCTTCTGCCTGAAACCAACAACCATCTTCCTCTAGCCTCTCTAAGGCCATGTTATCTGCTGCTGTATAGCCTTCCTAGAAGGCAGATTTAGATTTGATATAAGGAACTCTACTTTAGCAAGGCAAGATAACCTCCAGCAGTCCCTTACAAACTCAACCATTCTGTGATTCCGTAAATCAGAATCTAACAAATACACTAACATTATAAGCAAAAGCATATAAGGTTTAATTTGTCTATGCTCAGAAAACATAAGAATTATTATTAATAAAATCCCCAAACCACAGGTTTGAGTGTTGGGTTTTGTGTTTTGGGGGTTTCTTTAAGAAGCGAGAGAGGAGTTGAGGAGCAAAAGGAACCACACCAGAAGACCGCTACATATAGGTGGTGAATTTGCCAATCACGTAGAAAAGACAAAAGCATACAGTGTTAGGAAAACAAACAAGACTGCATAGTTAGATCCCAGAGTGTCAACAAAACAATTTACATTCTAATAAAAGCTGAGGAAGACGTTAAACAGAGGTTAACTAGGCTAGACAGTTTCAGCCAGCAGGGTAAGCTGTAAATGAGAAGGTCTCTGATTGCTGATCATTGCTGATTTCCAATAACCCTTGAAACACCAAGGAAATTCCAAAAGACTGAAAGAAACTGTGGAGTGCAAACACTGAAAATGATGACCTGCACATTTACAAGCCACTCCAACTAACATTGCTGCTAGGCAAAATAATTGAACCTGATTAATAAAAGTTTAAATGCTGTAAATGCAATTACTGAAAATCAACATCGTTTTTTAAAAAATCAATCTTGTCAAAGTATCCTGATCTTCTGACGGCTTTTTTTTTTTCTGAGAATACAAAATTGGATCACAAGAAATTTGCAGATATATGCATTTATGTCTATTTCTGCATACATTGAAATAATATGCATGTTGAATTCTGAAGGTGCTTGACTGGCAGTCTATGCTATTTTAACCAAGATTCAAAATTATTATAAATGTGACACTCTAAATATCTTAAAATGTAATCATAACAAAGGAAATGAGTGGTTTCTAGTGAGAACCAGTAGAAGTCTGATTTTCAGTCGTTCGTTGTTTGACATCTTTTCTGTTTGAACTCCAGAAAAATGCACAGTCTATGAAGCTGAACATGACTAGAAGTTTACATGTCAAAAGCTTGGGACGACTAAGTTGGTTGGTAAAAGAAAACATCAGGCATTTCAATGTGACCATGTTTGAAGTTATGAACTTAATGCAAAGAACACAGCTCCAGGCCAGGACATTCAGTGCCAGGAGGAAATGTGTCAAAACCCTGACAGGTATGTGACTCGGGAAAGGAAGACAAAAAAAACTGTTCCCCTCTGATAAATGAGACAGGGCATCTGATGACAACTGACATGGAGAAGACTGATGAACTCAGCAACGTTTTTTCCTCAAGTTTTCCCTGCCAACTAAATTTCCCACATCTCTCAACTCCCTGAATATCACGGCAGGGACTGGGGAATGAAGTCCCACCCATTGTAGGAGCAGACCAGATTCAAGACCATCTGAGGAACCTGAACATAGACAAGTCTGTGGAACCTGACAAGATGCATCCCAGGGTCCTGAGGGAACTGGCAGATATAAGCTGCTCTCTGTCACTTCTGAAAAGTCATGCCAAGTCAAGCAAAATCCTCAGTGTCTGGAAAAGAGGAAACACTGCACCCATTTACAAAATGTGTAAAAATGGATATCCTGAGAACTGCCAACTAATCAGCCTCACCTCTGTGCCTAGGAAATTCATCAGTTTCTCCTAGAAGATATGCCAAAGAACATGAATGACAAGGAGGTATATTAGAGAAAGTAAACATGGTTTCATGAAGGGCAAATAATACCTGACAAGTCTGGTGGCCTTCTACGAAGGAGTGACTGTACTGGTGGATGAGGAAAGAGCTACTGATGTAACCTACCTGGTCAATGACACAGTCCTACACAACACTCTTGTCTCTAAATTGGAGAAATATGGGTTTGATGCATGAATTGTTAGATGGATAATAATTGATGGGACAGCCATGACCAAAGAGTCAACGGCTCAAAGTCCAAATGGAGATCCAAATGGAGATGAGTGCTGTCCCTCAGGGGTATTGGGACAAGTACAGTAAAGTGTCTTTATTAATGACGCAGACAGTGGGGTTGAGTGCACCCTTAGCAAGTTTATGGAACGAAACTAAGCTGAGTGGTGCTGTTGATACGACTGAGGGAAGGACACCATACAGAGAGATGTGGACAGGCTTGAGGAGTGGTCCTATGTGAACCTCATGAAGTTCAATAAATCCGAGTGTAAGGTCCAGCACCTGGGTTGGGGCAATCCCCAGCAGCAATACAGACTGGGGGAGGAATGGATTGAGAGCAAAGAAGGGCTTGGGGATATTGGCAGACAAAAACTTATGTAAGAGCCAGCAATGTGCACTTGCAGCCCAGAAAGCCAGTAGGATCCTGGCATGCATAAAAAGCAGCATGGCAAGCAGGTCATGGGAGATCACACTGCCCCTCTACTTTGCTCTCCTTAAACCCCATATGGAGCACTGAGTCCAGCTCTGGAGCCCTCAGCAGAAGAAATACATTGACATGTCGGAGTGGGTCGACCTGAGGGCCATGGAAATGGTCAGAGGGCTTCTCCCTTTCAAAAGGAAAAGCTGAGAGGGTTGGGGTGGTTTATCTTGAGAAAAAGAAGGCTCCAGACAGACCTTATAGCAGCCCTTCCATACTTAAATGGGGCCTACAAGAAAGAGAAAGAATGACTTTTTACCAGCGCATGTACTGAGAGTATGAGAGGAACATTTTTAAATTAAAGAGGATAGATTTAGATTACACAAAAAGAAGGAATTCTGGAATAGACTGCCCAGAGAAGCTGCAAATGTCCCGTCCCTGGAAGTATTAAGGGTCAAGTTGGACAGGGCACTGAGGAATCTGGTTTGGTGAAAGGTGTCCCAGCCTTTGGTGGTGGGGTTGGACTAGACCATCTTCAAAGGTCCCTTCCAGTCCAAACTATTCCCTGGTTCATTGATTCTATGATGTGCAAAGCAGAAAAAAGTAATACAATCTACCATATCACCGTAGCTGGGTTGGATCCTTTTTGGCCTTATAAGGTATGAATATGTAGATTTGGGACCATAATTCACTCACAGAATTCCTTGGACACAATTTTTTTCCATATGTATAAAACATATGCGCCGTACTGACCTAAAGTCTAAAATGGCATTTTATGAATAATTACAAACAGAGTAAATGAATGCATTCCTTATAATGATGTTCTAATAATTGTGTTTTGAAAAAATGAATCCTAATCATTCATAATATCTGATTATCTAATTTAACAGGCCACGATTATGGCACAGCAATTAAGCAGTGAAGGAATTTCAATTGAGTTATTACCTGTGTACCTAGCTTTCACAAACGGATGAATTAATCAGGAATCAATGAAGACAATCTCCTTTAGTTTCAGGCTCAGCAAATTACTCAATACGGTGATGAATCAATGAGAATCCAACAGAAGTCAGTGGAGTCAGTTTATTGCTGGAGGAAAGGGTAGGTAGGGAGAGGGCAGAGAGAAGGGAGTAAGATGATAAATTCAGAAAGGAAGCATGTGAGAAATGGAAAATAAATTAGGAGCAGAAGCAAATGGGTGTGTGATCTGGTGGTGTATATTTTTTGGAAGAAGGTTGGAACTGTAATGGATACCTTCTCTTATCTAGAGGGAATTCTGCTATCATTTCTAACAGCTTGGCTGTACCAGGGAAGAAGGAGGTAGGACATTCATCATACAAATGACAGTATGCCCACTAGCATAATTTTTTGGATGTGAAACCAAAGGAAAGAACATTAGAGAGTACAGCTTTCTGCAGCTTGGGAGCAAGTAGCCAGCAGAGCCTGCCCTGAACAGGATATGCTTTTGACTCTGTTTCTCACAGAAGCTCCCTCTTTTCCTAATGCAGTGTTAATGCTGTGGACTGAGCAGGCTGCTCCCTGTGACTCCATTCCTCAGCAGAAGAAAAAATAGGTTACTGTTATTGTGTGGGAGACAACCTCAACCTCTCTTCAGCACATCCCTCTCCCTTTTTTTCCCATAGCCCAGAACTATGGTGGGATGCAACTAGTTTTAGTCTTTGATTATGTTTTAAAATAATTTATTTTCCTTTTTTATTTCTTTTTTTCCTCTTTTTTTTGATTTTTTTGGTTTTTATGGTTTTTTAAGGTATTTGAATTTTTATCTGTATCCAGGGAAAAAATATGTACAAGCCCTTCCTGTGCTTCACTGACGATCTGGGGAGAGTCTAAAGATCTTAGGAAGGCATCTGTGTTTAAAAACCTGGGTCAACAGGGTGTAAATTTAAGTTTTTTGTTTTCCTGTCTGTTGGTTTGCTATTCTAGGGGATTTTGTTTTTTTTTTTTGCCTTTCCCCAATCACAGTACTCCTTCTATTACCATTAACTGAGTAAAAGCACATCCCAATTTAATTGCATTTCAAACTGTGTTTCAAGAAGTTTACACAAATGGCACTTAGAACCAGTAGATAAGATACGAAAACCTAAAATATATTGAGGTTGCCTTTCCTGCAGTGTTGTATCCCATTGCATTAGGCGCATATACTTCTAAGCTTTCATTTGTTATGACAGTATTTCTTCTTTTTCTTCTCTGGCAAACCTTCCATCACAGACTATCTGCTACCCCTTATGGAAATGGACCCTTGCAGTCTCCTCAGCTCATCTCCTGATCTTCCGTATTACCTCACTATGAATTCATTGGGTTCACAAAAAATACCAGCTTAAGTATGTAAGATGATTAAGCAATCAATAAGAGACATTTTTATCAATAATTAGGTGATTAAAAAAACCCAGACAGTGGCACCCCTCTAGAACTGACGTCAAAAAAAGATGCTTAAATTCCTACATTGTAGAAAGAGAAAGTAGAAATGCACATATGTATAGCCGACTCCCCTGGGAAAAGGTTACAAAAAACTCAATGATATAGTAGAGTTACGAAATCAAACAGAATGTTTATGTTATATTTAGACAGTCATTAAATTTGTACAACAAAATATTACTTTCCCTTTAAGCTGGGACTTAAATAGTCTAGAGACATATAATAAGTGTTCATTCTAAAACATCACATTTGTTTGTGGGACGGAAAACCCTTTGGCTAGAACAGTTCAAACGCTTTCTGGCTTCTACAAAGTATTTTTAGCTGCTTGTTTTATTTACACATTGAAAGTTGTAACCCAACTTGAACTTTTACCAATACAAATGCAGAACTGGCAACAAAGTTCCTAGCTATGCTGAGTCGATTTTAGTCACTGATTTATTTAAAACATATTTTTGGAGTGCATACACAGCTTAAAATAAAATATTTGATAAATATTTCAAATGGTGATAAATATTAACATCAAATAATATACTATAAGTGTAAATAAGTTTGCCAGTCCCTCAATGGACTTAGCATGACTGCTTGCTTAAGTTAAATGTCTGAATGAACCATCTCTCCCACCAGGAGATTGTAAAGCCAAAAAATCTCTAGACTTTTTTAGGCAGAGGAAAGAGGTAAATGTGAATGTCAATATCCTTTTCTGCTCTGAATTATCTGCTGTTCAACCTTAAAGAACCAATCAGAAAAGGCTGGATACTACTACAGTGAATGAATACTGAGAAAATTTCTGAGATAGGAAAGGTCTCAGCTTTGTAAACCTGTTTTAAAGTTGAAGAGCTATCAAAACCAAGTGCTCAAGTTCTTTGTAAATGTTAAGCATAAGACTTGGGATTTTTTTTATTATATCTATGATATCTTCAAAGTTGGAACTGCAACTGGCTCGAAAGAATTGATTACTGATTACTGCAATTTTCTACATCACCAAATTTAGAGATTTAACATGTTCTGCAATTAGCTGGTGGTCTCACATTTTCCAATGCAATGCCAATGAAGTAGCTGAATAAATGAAGTGTGATACAGATAAAATCAATGTTAGTTCAAAGGCTGAAGTCTGAAGAACCTTTTAATCATTTCTAGTATCTCATACCAATGGACTGAATCATGAACTTCTCACTGGCAAAACACATAACCACACTGTTTCTAAAATCTGTGACACAACTTCCATTTCCTTCAGTGGGAGAAGGCTCAAACTAATGGACTGCTCTCTTTATCCCACAGGTCTTCCTGATCTTTTAAGGAAGGATCTCGTCTCTATGTGGGTTTTGGAAATAATGTTATAATTTTAAATTATTTATTTAAAACTTTTAATACTAACAAATTTGCAAAGTCACTCATCAGTTCATCTGGTGAAGAAGACTCTTGTTTCTCCTCTAACATTTCCTAGTTGAAGTGACTGAAACATTTCCAAGTCCATGTGCTTTTGTAAGACGAGCATGACAGCTATTCAGGACATAGACATGGACAGGGGAGTACCTCAAAATTTAACTGGTTATCTTATGTTTGACCTATGAGTCAGATCACTTGGAGGGAGATCAGCTTCTGCAAATGTAGAAAACGAAAATGCAGAAACTCCCCCATGGTTTGTACATAGTTTGTTATTGTCCCAAACATTAAAAGTATTACAGTCTTAAAAACTCTTAAATATTGTGATAAATACTAAACAGTAAACGTGAGATCTGACAATTTTAAACACTTAGAGATCCACGTCAAAATTCCTAAAGAACTTCTATAGGAAAATCTCCAGTCTGTCACAGATCCTCTGTAATGTGAGTTATTCAAGAAGAGATAAAGTGATGTGTAATGCATTATATATAAATAATTTCCTATCACAACTGCAGGAACTGAAATAGTCTCTCATGTGTTAAAAGTACCTGAGTAGCAAAAGAAACAGCCAATGTTCAGAAACAAATTTCCAATTCATAGTCTTTAACTTCATCTTCAAACTTTCTTTCAGACTGGACTACTTACTGAAGCACTATTTATGTCTTATTTCATATTACTGCACCAGAATTTAAAAAAAAAAAAAAAAAAGACAAAACAAAACTAAACACACAAGCAAAGCAAAAACAGCCCAAGCAAAAGCCAGTTTTTAAAACAGTAGTTCAATGACATTTACAATTGATTCAATGCCCACTGACACGAAACTTTGAATCAGACTTGCTGTATCTAGATGAATGTCTGCAATCAGGCTTTGTGCAATGTTGCATACACAAAAGTTAAAAAATCTTTGAAACTTTGGATTTTCAGCACTGACACAGGCTCTAGCTGCTGTCACCAATTTTGAAATCGCAGCAGAGTTTTTGATACATTTCATTCATTCACATATACATTAACATATTGCTCAATAAAAAGCCGATTTATTTAGTCATGATGAGTAACTCAATGCAATGTTGTTAAATAATAACAGTAACTCAGTGCAATGTTGTTAAAACTGCCACTTGTCTGTTGATAGTTAATTTTATTATATAGTGATGAATAGCACCTTAAATAATAACACAATTAAACAATGATGGATGTAAATTTTGTTCTAATTTATAGCTAAAGTGTTCTAAAAGAACAAAAGAGAAAGCACATGTTTAATACTATGAAATTTCATGGTCTTAAAAGAAACTTAGACCCTTAAATTAAAAGTTTAGTGTATTTTTAAATGCTTTGACCTCAAGGATAAGAAAAATTATTAAACGTTAAATGTACATGAAAATGGTTTGGTATGATTGAAACTAATTTCTGTGGGACCTCTGAGTCAACCTCAAGACAACAGGACCTAAACTAAGAAATGGTAATCAGTTAAACCAGGAAAAAAAAAAAAAAGAATTGATCAGATTTCCAAAAACACCATTATGTCTGAGAAATTATCTGGAAAAGAACTATTCCCTAAGTGTGAACCTAATAGGATATACGGCATGTCATACACCCAACATTCAAGCACCATGATCTGGAAGGTAATTCTACATAGTCCAGAACTCTTAAAAAGGACTTTCTTGTACAATGCCTTGCTCTTTCAAAATGGACATTACTCTTTTTCAGTACTTTCTCCAGGAAAATCTGGGTGCCATACAGTCAAAACTAAACTATGCATATTTTTCTTTTACCTATCTTAATGATTTACTATACATGCCCCCTATTTGATCTCGGCACCAAGTCTTGTAAAATGGGATCAAACTTCAACTTGAGCAGTGGTATGGGACCTACTGAAAAAGTATGACAAGTATCAGAACTAGAAGTTTTAATAGTTCTGTACTGATCAGGTTTGCATTGCACAAAAACAGACACAATCAGAAAAACCAAAAAAAACCTAGCTGTGAAAGACAATTACTTTTAAAGCGAATTCCTTTCACAGAGAAGTAGCTGATCCTATACTGAATACCTTTAACATTCTTATTAAGTGACAAGGTTGCTGCTTTGTGTGTTTGGGTTTTTTGTAGGAATACAAATGAAAGTTAGTCTACCCATATTCATATTTTTATCATTCCATCTTAGCCATGTAAAAGACTGTGAAGACTAAATTTGTATTTTCCGTGTTACTTTTTATCTTGTGATGACCTCTCCTGGCTGAGCTGTTCATTAGACTTGATTCCAGAAGAGTGTTTTCATCCCTCCACACTTAGTAAAAATAAATTGCAGGAATATTAAGAATTTATTGCCAGGGTTTGAAAACATGACCATGAATAGAATTGACAGTAAGATCTGAGCATTAGTGTGTGTGACATACACTATCACAGTGTATGTTTATTATACTACAAGATGGGCTTTCAACACCCACTTCATCTCAAGATAAAACTGAATGAGATTAAAAGCTTTCAACACTATCACTTCTGAATCAGTATTACTGAGTTTCCATTTTAATGACAGAGATAGATTTACTGGCTTTGCAAAGTAAACAAACACTTGAGATGCAGTATAGTCACATAAGCAATGTCCAATTCTCTTCTTTTTGAAAACTGTATCTTTTTTTATGCCAGCACAAGCAGACTGTAAGAAAATACTGAATAGCAAGCTCATATATAGGGATTTGTAATTCACTGTACATCGTAAGTCTTGCATGTTTCCTAAAATATACTGTAAAGAATAAATTTGATGTTGTTAATTACTTCAAAGCCAAAACATAAAGTAACATGGAGGAGAAAATGAAATAGTGGTTGGAAATAAGTTTTACATCAAAGTTGCATTTCACACAGGTTTTCGTTCTTTCAGAAGTATTCCCAATATGATGTTCAAAATCAACAGAGGGAAGAAAAAAAAGAAAGAAAAAATAAGGAAGATAAAAAACTAAGTACATCATCTTGTCAACAGAGAACAAAATTCTCCAATCCCATTGGCAATCAGTTGCATGCAAAGTTATAAACAACCCCAGAAAATAGAGCACAGTGACAAAATACAGCACAGCGACCAGTTTGTATAGCGAAGCATCAAACAGAATAACCAGTGGAGTGGTGCACCAAAACACTGTGACACAGCACTCGAGTTCCCACTGTGGTACCACTTCCCAAGCACCCGTAAGCCTTTACAAGAATTGTCAGCAATGTGAATTTTCAGAATGCACTGCAACGTGAACAATTCTTTTGTAAATTTGAGGCTGACGTGTACTTCTAGCTATATTGTGTTTCCAGTAAACAGATCTAGCTCCATTTCACTTTCAGAAGTGAGTCAGAAATTAAATGCCACTCACTATATAAGGAGTATAATGCATAAGCTCTTGGAAGGTAAATTAATATAGAGAAATCTTTGAATAGTTAGTTATCAAGACGGGAATATATATGAGTAAATTGTAATTAAGATTATATACATATCCTTTATTCCTGGAATTTCTGGTTATAGTAAGGTTGCTACAACCATTAACTTCTCAACAAACTTATTTCAAAAGTTAAAGACTTGTTTGCAGGGAAATTAAATAACCCACTGTAGGTAATTTTCATGTTAAACTACAGCCATTAGCTGCTGAGTGACAAACAAACAAAAAAGCTCTGAAACCCTGTCAGAGAAAAGCAGGGACTTTGTTTTCAAAGAACAGATTTTTGACAACCTAAATCATGAATTTTCACCCCCACACATTCCTGTTATGCAGAGCCTAAGAGATGACCATGAAGAAATAATATTGCTAAGAAAAATTATATAGCTGGTCAAAACTAAGAAGTAAACCTCAGGATCAATACTTCTCCTAATTCAAAGGTAGGAAAACAACTGAATATCCTATAGCCTCTGAGACCTAGATAACAATACAGACACTGCTGTGCATATTTGTTGACACACAAGCAAATATACAAGTGCAAGTAAATCCTGGAATAACACTGTTTTGTTTTTCAATAGGTTATCAGATGATAACAGATAGAAACCCACTGAGAAAGCATAGCAGTGCTCCAATTCCCTAATCATTGCATTGTTCATTCCTGACCCCAAGGCAACAATTAAATAAATAAATAAATAGAGGGATTCACATATATCTCTATGCAGTATATACATTACATTCTATGACAATTCCCTGCTTGGTCAGTAGAATCAACCCCCATTCACATGTATACAATCCCAGCACATCTATCTGTAACATTTCAGGACACTTCCTTCCTCTATAAACAGCCCATTAAGTCAGCAGTATGATGACGATTCTATAAAAATGCACTGCTTCATTTCAGCGTGCATTTCAGAAATACTTGGCAATTAGCAAATGTTTTACATGGTCTGAAGAGTAACAACTAAATTCTGACATCTACTTGCAAAATGTTTTGCTCAAAACTACAGCTCAATGCAATGTTAAAGATTTGATCTACTATCCACTGAAATCAATGAATATGCTGTCATTTTTATACTGATAGCAGAATCAGATTCCGTACAGGTGCTCTACACTCCCCTGGTCTGAAGTTCAGCTTTTCAGCAGATGCTTGATCATTTCTCTACTATTTCTGCCTCCGCTAGGAGGGCAATTGACGATCTCCTTTAAAATACCTTTGCTCATTCTATTATGGGCAGCAAAACTTCACTCTCAAGAACAGCTGTCCTGGCTCAGTTCCCTCTCATCAACTCACAATCATTCTGTCCTCTTCAAATGAGACAGAATTTTCTCTTGCTGCTCCTCAGTAAAACACTAGCTATGGAAACTGGTCACATCTCCTCTTTTCCCTCACAAAACTGTGTAAGTGAAGTACTTCCAGATGCAAATTGCATCCCTTCTGAGGAAGGTGGGAAAAACCAAAACAAATCAAACCGACCAGCCAAACAAAAACTATCCCCAAACTTTGAACAGCTTCTGATTCCTTTTCCCCTCTGACTCCATTGCAGAACCAAGATTATATCACAGAGCAGGTCTCTTTCAACTTTCCACACCAGCTACCACTGAAATCATCAAGGAAGATCTGATGAGGAGCACTGCAAACAGTATCAGACCTCAGTGCACACAGACGCATAAAAAGAAAAATCAAACACAATCAAACACAATATTCATCAGCAAAGAAAAGATAATCAGCCTCACAGAGTTGTGGGAATTTCCCTCTGGCTTACTGCAGAGCTGAAATTGTACATGTTTCTTAGAAAAGGGTACTTACGAGATGCAGGCAGAGCAGTCCTCGCTCTGCAGCTAATGCTGATGAAAATCCAGAGGAAGAGAGCTGCCCTGCAGCCAGCTCGGGTAACCACAACCATCCTTCACTTCCTGGCTCCCTGTACTCCAAATACCAGCCGCAGAAGACCTGCTTTTCTCCACTTTGGCCCCCTTCGCTCTCTCTCCTTCTCTTCCTCGGAGGAGGTGTCGAGGCGGTAAAGGGGGCAGGGCTTTACCTTGGGGTAGAAGCCAAACCCCCTCTTCGTCTGCTATCTTTGGGTTTGCAGCAGCAGGATAAGTCCCGGTACTTTTGTTTCCCTTATTTCTCTGTGTTTGTGCGTGTGTGTTTCTGTGTCTCCTTCTCAAGAGGAAGGGGAAAAAAAAAAAAAGAAGAAGAAAAAAAGCCACGAAGTATCGAATAACAAGGATTCTAGAGGAAAAAAATAAATAATAAAAAAATTAGGAAAAGCAATCCCCCAAAAGACGTGGGAGGAGAGAGGGGAAAGGGAGACGGAGATGAAGGGAAGGAAGAAAGGCGAAAAAAGCAGCTGGTGTTGCTAATGCTGCTGTTGATGCTACGACTGCAGCTGAGCCCTTCTTCCTGTACAGAGGAGCGCTGCTGAGAGAAGCTTGCAATAACCTCCCAGCTCAGATATATATACACAGTGCACACGCACACACAGCCGGGCAGCCAAACACACACTCACACAGAGGCAGGGAGAGGGGAGGGAGGGAGCGAGAGACACTCCCGCAGCACAGAAGCAGGCTCAGCGCCTCTCTCCTCATGTATTCATCATCTTCCAGCAGGAGGAAACGCCGCCACCACCAGCAGCAACCTTCCTCCTCAGAAAAAAAAAAAAAAAAAAAAGGCAGGAGATGGGAAAATCCTCTCCCCTGCGCTCCCCTCCCCTTCCCTTCGCTTTCTTCAGCTCCTCCTTCTTCCTCTGCGCCCCTCGGGCCTCCAGGACCCCGATCGTCCTCCCTTGCCGGGCTCAGATGCGGAGCCGGAGGACGGCGGCGGGGATCGGGGCCGGGGCTGGGGCGGAGCGGGGCGGGAGCCAGTGCAGGGATGAGGGCCAGGGCTAGGGCTAGGGCTGGGGGGAAGGTGGAGCGGGGCCGCGGCCGGGGCGAGTGCGGGAATGNCGCCCCGCGGTCGGCTCCTGCCGCACTCCCCGCCGCTCCCCCGCACGCCGCGGCTCCCCGAGCTCCAGCCTGCGGGCATCCGAGACAGGTGGCCAGCAGGCAAGTCCTCCGAGCGGTCCTAGATCTGGTGGGGAGCGAGTATCATCCCGCCTGCAGAGAGCTGGGGCTGCAGGAGCCGCTAATGCAGATGTTGCCATTCGGTAATTAATTCTCAGCCCGAGAGCGAGCCAGGAAGCAAGCTGCATTGAAGTATCACTGTGGTTTTCACCTACAAGAGATGATGGAGACAACCGGCCATATCGCAGCCTTATGTTTTAGGGATTGCAAGAGTCTGACTCTTCCATCCCTCTCCATCCCTCCTGCCATTGCCCTTAAACAGCTGAACCAAAAGTTATTGCTCACCAGATGCGGTAGAATAATGAGGGTAGGGAGTTATTCATGGATTATTTATTCTACAATCAATGAGGCAAAGAAAAATGAAAACAATTATTTCTCAGGTGTTATACAGAGAAAGCTGAGAAATGGAGAGATATAATTTCTTTAGAGGAGCCCCAAAGCAGGGATAAATTATTTTCGGTGACTATACACATGCTGTTAACAAGTACCTGCTGTTATTTAGTGACTGTGATGAAGTGGTTAAGACCGTGTGTAAGATGAGGTTTTCAGAAAGGCTTTGGGATATTAGGATCCTCGATCCTGTTGCCTTTCAGAGGGAGTACAGTGCCTATCTTTTAGGTCACTTTGAAAGCTCATCCGTACGTAATATGTGATATCCCAGGAGACCTGTGGCCCAGAGGTTTGAGCACAGCCCAGGACAAGGCTTAAATGCCAGTCCTGGGAAAAGTGCTTCTGTAATCTTGCCCAACTGCCTTAATTTTTCCTCCTTGAGGCTTTTCCTCCCTTCCCTTATCCATATCGAGTATTAATACATTAATATTTCAAATGGTTTCATAGAAGTAATGCCAATATCTCTACAGCAAATGTGAAATGAAAAAGTGCACTATGAATTATAAGTTTTATTATACTTATCTCTGTTTTTGAAAGAATAAATATTTCCACAGAGACTCTTACCTCTTCCCTGCATCATCCTGAGCTGTTTGCAATGCCCTTCCATTTCCTTAAAACCCACAGATATGTTTTGATGTCCAGTAATCATTAGGATATGTGAGTTTTTTGGGAATTGACTAAGAACCAAATATTAATTAGTGACATTAAACTAGTTCAAAATTGCCTCTTTCCATA
Organism: Ifrita kowaldi; assembly: GCA_013398055.1. Classification (NCBI taxonomy): domain Eukaryota; kingdom Metazoa; phylum Chordata; class Aves; order Passeriformes; family Cinclosomatidae; genus Ifrita; species Ifrita kowaldi. The sequence goes on along the minus strand of VZRS01007954.1, from coordinate 398,828 downwards.
ATTTCTTTCTTCTTCACATCTTCTATTCCCCTCCTGCTATATATCCCACATTTTTCAAGTTTGTAAACCTACATTTTCTTTACTTTAGCTACTGCTGAAGTGGTAGAGCTCGAATAGTATCACAAACTGACTGCATATATTCATGGAAAAAGTAAAACTTCTGGCTATGACATGCAAAAATTTCTACCACTCTCATTCTGAGTTCTTGAAACCCTTTTGGTATTCATTGGCCTTTATAATTCACTTGAATAAGTAATAAACAGCTTCTCTGAGTAAGTACTTAAAGGCTCAGCAGACCATTTTTCAAACAAAATTTCTGCTTCTTAAGGCTCTTCCAATAAGCACAATGAAAAACATACTCGCACATCACCCATTCACACTTTTATACATCTATACCTGCACATGACCCAGCTCATGAAGTCCTCCACAGGACAAAAACATTGACTTGCCTTGACTTGATTTTAGTTGTTCAAACTTCAACTTGTTTAACATATGATGATTGGGGTCTTCAAAAATGTACTCAAATTGATCATAAGTAGGTAGGCATTTAAAAAAACAGCCATAAGAGATAAGAAAAATAATTCAAAACAGGAAGATTCGGAAGGCTGATTGGTGAATATCTCAATAATGGTGATAGTAGAAGATTTCATTGTGGTTTGAGATGGAAGAAATGGTACAGATTATTGCAATTTCCCCACCTCAGAATAGGATCAGTCCTTAAAAACTGCATAAAATATTTAAACTATATAGCAACAGAAATGAGTTGTGCAAGGGTAATGCAATTATTTTTAATATAACCACAACTGAGGCCTGCAACATCATTAACTTTGACTGATTCTGTCACACAAAAATCATAACAAAGATCTTCAGGCATTCTTTAGTCCTATAAAACAAGCTAACCATATATACTCTTCTTTTTTTCCTTTTTTTTTTTTTCCTGGAGCATGTTGTGAAATATTACTTTACATGATTCAACAAATCCAAGTTGAATATATTAACCTTTGCAACGAAAACATGGTCAAATTGTGTTAGGCCACAATATGAAGCTATTAGATACTTCTACTTTTTCTCCTAACCTTTCCATTCTGGAGTGTAAATGTGAGGATGTTTCTAAGCAAGCAGCGAGACACACCTGTGGTCTCAGCAGGGCAACTGCAAGCTTTAGCTCCCTTATCTTGCAACCGCCAAGTCAACGAGGACATGTACTCCACTCTATAGGTTAGGAAAGTGTCTTAGCAGATTGGAACAGACACACCAGCCAAGAGGTGCAGAAGGAGGATCTTCCATCAAAGCTACTCCCATAAGAAAATTAAATGTTCCTTATTTTTATTTTTCAAATCATAAAATATATAATTGCTTAGGTTGGAAAAGACCTTTAAGATTGTCAAATCCAACCACTAGCCCAGCACTGCCAAGGCCACCACTAAACCATGTTCCACAGTGCCACATCTACACATCCCTATTTCCAGGGATGGTGACTTGACCACTTCCCTGGGCAGTCTGTTCCAATGCTTGGCAATCATTTTCATGAAGAAATTTTTTTCTCACTATCTGATCTAAACCTCCTCTGTTGCAATTTGAGGCCATTTCCTCTTGTTCTATTGCTTTTATACTTGGGAGAAGAGACCGATCCCTGACTGGCTACAACCTCCTTTCAGGGAATTGTAGAGTGGTAAGGTCTCCCTTGACCCTCCTTTTGTCTGGGCTAAACACTTCCCTCGTCTGTCCCTCATATGACTTACTCTCTAGACCCTTCACCAGCCCTTCTCTAGAAATGCTCCAGCACCCCAATATCTTTTTTGTAGTGAGGACCCCAAAACCAGCCATAGAATTTGAAGTGCAGCCTCGCCAGTGCCGGTGACCACTTCAACACCCCTAGAGCCTTAAAAAGTAGAGAGGTATCTCAGTTTACTGGTGAAACCTCCCTGGCAATTAGTAAGATACTACAGTGTTAAAAGACTCCAATTATTACAGCTGTACACAAATTTTATTGAGCTTAATGGAAATTGTACACACATATTGATGAATGAATAGATTATTCTGAATTTACTAGAGCTGTCAAGCAATGTCTGCTAAATGGAATTCATCCTGGATAGAGCTATATTTACAGTATGTGAATGTCAAGAAGGAAAACACAATGTCAAATGCTAGAAAGGATAATTAAGAATTTTAAACACTGGTGGGACCAAATGGCATTCAATAAAGTGATCAGTTGTGGCCACAGAAGAAAATGAGCCAACTTGAAAAAGGACATGCAACTTTTGAATTAATACTGAAAAATAAACAGCAAGTTTCTTTATGCCTAACAAACTACCATTTTAAAATATTGTTTTCCTTTTATATTTTTGGTTGCCCCAGCCCTCTCGCATGGTAGAGCTCTAAAAATTATCCATAGGAGAATTTCCATGCAAGTCTCTAGAATGATAAATATGAGGACTTAACACAGGAAAGCTAAATTCAATGTATTTCAAATTATGACCAAACAAGGCTTTATGATCACATGCACAGAATGAAATGCCGGATAATGGACAGCTCTATGCCTGAAGGAAGTCTCAGGTTTATTAAGAACAACATGAGGTTTTCTACTGGGTTTGTTGATACTCATGGGTATTTCTCTGAGCGAGAAAGAGATCACATGAAAATTGTGATCTATCTGCCTATGAGATGCTGTAAAGACCTGAAGAAAATACTTCTTTTCTAGAAATGCAAGGAAAGTCATTCCTAATCTTGATGCAGCTGAAAAGGATGATGAAGGTGTATTGGCAGAAAAGAGACATTATCTTCTTGCTTCACGCAGCTAAAAATATAGCATTATGGTGTGAAGTGAATGCATTTTGGCTTGACCATCAGTTAATTATTGTAGTTTTATTAAAACCAACAAGCAGATAAAAGAAATGAAAATATGTGTTTATACAGACATCAAAAGAAATTGAAGATGTTCAGAAGTTTTCAGCTTCGTGCCCCTCTATCTTTTGTAGTCTAACCATGTGCTTAAGACAGCATCTACCTTTAGAAATTTCTTTTGTGATATCTTGATCTCTATTAATCTACACTGCATAATGAAAAAATTTGACAAACTATTATGAGGAGCAGTTGAGGTCACTTGTTTTGTTCAGCCTGGAGAAGAGAAGACTGAGAGGAGACCTCATTGTGGTCTTCAGCACTGTCTGAAGGGGAAGCAGAGGGACAGGTACAGATGGCTTCACTCTCGTGACCAGTGACAGGACCCAAGGGAATGGATGAAGCTGAGTTGGGGTGGTTTCGTTTGCATATCAGGACAAAGGTTCTTCTCCCAGAGGGTGGTTGGGCACTGGAACAGGCTCCCCAGGGAAGTGGTCACAGCACCAGCCTGACAGAGTTCAAGAAGCGTTTGGACAATGCTCTCAGGCACATGCTGTGACTCTTGGGGTGTCCTCTGCAGGGCCACGAGTTGGACTAGATGATCCTTGTGGATCCCTTCCAACTCAGCAGATTCTGTGATGCTAGGGCTAAATAATTGTCTAGATGCATCATTTAAGTGCATATAAAGAAAGAAAAGGCTTGCTAAAAGAAGATATCTTTTTGCTAAACCAAACTTCAAATTTCATTAGCATAACAGCATTATAGTTAATTCCTTTCCTCACCACATCTTGTCTCAGTTTTTCTTCTTAATTCAATTTGGACCATTTCATAGGCAATCCATGGATGCATAAGAGAAGGTCTATATTGAAAAAAAACACAGAAAGTGAATTATAGTAATATTTTCAAAAGCTATTGCAATTACATGGAAAATACTTCAGTCACCTTTAAAGGAGAAATCAAAATCAATCTGGAACATTTCCATCTGCTATTTGTGGGGCAGGAAAAAAGGCCTCCTTTCACTAATGCACAGCCTGCAAGGTAAATGCCAGAGAAGAGACTGTCAGCTCTTCTTAGACTATCATTTATGTCTGGATGAAGAGACTTCATGTGACTTGAAGGATTTTTCAAGACAAGTACATAGCAACACTTTGGAGAATACAGTAAATGCTTCCACAGTGAAGTAATATTTGTGAAAAATTCGTGTATTTTTAGCCATTTTTTAATGCAAATTAGCAGCTGAAAACATGGGAAAGAGCCAGCATAATCTAACACAATTTCTTTCCTTAAACAGACAGTGATCTACAGCCCTTATCTTGGGAACTTCTGTGGGAAAGGTTTTGGAATAATTCACAACTAGTAGCTTTAAACCACTGCTTTACTTTAAATAATTTGTGTTACTGAGGATATAGCCTCATTATCTACTCAATACATATTTAACAGATTGGAAGAGGTTAGCAGAGTAATGCACTAAAGTTACTGAAGCATTTAAGCATTCTAAGTAAATATATATTTGCCTCCCTCTTATATTGTCCACATCATTCAGTCTCAATTACCACACTAATAAACCAGTTATCTTCATCTCCTACTACAGATAACATATGGATAGTTGATCATAAAAGTACTTTAAAATACTACCATGTACTCTATCTTATATTAGGAGTATCCAGAGTCCTCTTGAACCATATTATAAATTCTTTCTTACAATTGATTGTGGTAAGGTACTTGGTGCTTCAGTTGAACATGAAGCTCCAGTAATTCTTTATTATGACTCAAGAACCGCCTTTTATTGAGTGACTACAGTGCATCTAGTACAGAGCAGGGTGTCAGTCATGGCTGAAGCTCCTGTATACTACCCAAACACAATTATGCTTCAAGATAAATGCATATTCCTTTGCCTGTCTGCACACCTGCCTGACAGATAATTTCCTATACATCCCGTGTGTTCCTGTTCTTTCTTCTTTTTTTCTCTTTCTTTCTTTTTCTTTCTTTCTTTCTTTCTTTCTCTCTTTCTTTCTTTCTTTCTCTCTTTCTCTCTCTCTCTTTCTTTCTTTCTTTCTCACTCTCTTTCTTTCTTTCTCTCTTTCTCTCTTTCTCTCTTTCTTTCTTTCTCTCTTTCTTTCTCTCTTTCTTCCATGCTTCCAATTTCTAAAAGTCTGTCATTAAGAACATCAATTGTATGAAGATTGGCAACCTGGGCACTTTTAAAAAAACTGAAATAATTAGATAAGTTTTGTGCTAACTTTAGGAAGCCACTTGCTGTGGCTATGCAAGTATAGAAACTCCTTGGGCTTCAGGGGAGTTTCTGAGCTGTGCAAGAGCTGCAGAAAAGCCTAGCCAGATCAGATCAGCCTGCAGCTCACAGTGGAACTACTGTATCTCATGCCTTGAGGAATGTCCCCATTCACCAGTTGGAGGTTTTCATTACAGCCACCAGCCCTCCTACTTCAAATGGAAAAATAGGCAGTGTAGGTTTTTGGTGAAGGAGACTGTGTGTTAGCAGGTGTGGTGTTCTGAAAACCACTATTTGTGTTATTGTCATATTGATAGAAATTGCAACTACTGTAGTACTTATGCCCTGAAAAAGAGGTGGGTTATTCTTTCCTTGTTCAGAGTAGTCCCACTCCAGTCTGCCTCCTCTTCTTTCAGGTAGATCAGTCAGCAGACTGCAGTAGTATATAATAAAATCATACATGCATGTACAACAAAAGTGCTCACACAAATATTGTGAGCACAAATGATTGCCCTTGATATCACAGTAGCCACTTTGGAAGTAAGAATGAAACTGAGAATGAAATTACTTCCGTAGTAGTAACAAGGGAATGGAGTCAAAGTATAAATTGCAGGGCTGTACCTTGATCTTTTCTTCCATCCTTTCTTCCACACTGAGATCTCAAAAGCAAACAGGAAGCCTTATTAGGAGGCACACAATATGAAGAGCTCTCTGATGTATGAAGCCACATCTGTGACCACCCTTAATGGTATGCAGCCTCTCAGCACATTTGATAGTGCAGAGGCCTCTCATAAAGTCAACTTCAGCTTAATTTATAAGCAGCCACGTTCTAGTTTTAACATCTCTAGATTTTAATCTATACATTGCAAAACAGCCTGGGTTTATTGCCTGGAGTTAGGAAACATCTAATCAAAGACATGGCTTTAAAGTCTTTTCTACAATCAATAGTTCAGCACAGTAAACTCACATTCCCTGCTACACGGCAGTAGGAGAGGTGCAGCCAGACTGTCAGCATGCACGGCAAACTAAAAGAGATCATAATAACCCTGTATGGGATGACATTGCAACAACCACAACAATGCACTCTGAATGTGCCATCCACTCTTGTGTCACATGAAAGACTTTTTGAGCATGTTTCCTCTAGTTTGGAGACTAGAAGTCTCCCTGACCAAGGCAGGAGGGTTTTAAGAAAACACCCCAAAAATTGACCTGATATTAGAGACCACAGAATTGTGAAGAAGCCTGTGGGTAAGCTGCCCTTTTTACATATCAGGGGATTCAGTGCCAGCTCACCATAGAGTTCTATTATGTCCTGGAGACCAGAATATATATCCCTATGTATTGTGTGTATGTACCACTCACTCACACAAATAAAAATTTAATGTTATGTGTTCAATAAGTCATGTACATATAACGCAAACTGCAAATATCTATTATAGAAGGACAAGCTTATTATTAAAATACGCTCTGGATAGTCTTCATTAATAAGAAAACAAGACTAGAAGAGACCACCCAAGTCATATCAGTTGCCCAGATTTATCTCCAGGGTAAACTCCCTTGTCCTCTCAAATACAAATCCTTCTCACAATATTAATGAAATACAGGGTGACTTGGAGATACTTTCTGTGAGGTATGGCTACATAAAAATCACTTCGCTTTCAGACCCTTTTCAGCTTTTTTGAAAGTATTAAACTTTAAAAAATACATGTATTTTATAAAAGACATATACTTCCTGATCTTATCTCATTGTCTAATTAAAAATTAGGGAAAAGTCACATTAGGTAGACCAAAGTCCTACAACAGCGCGTGAATTTTTAGCTCTAAATGCATTGGTAATAAAAGGTGCTTGGACTACTGTAAATTACTCACTACAATGTGGCAAGTAATAAATGAACCATAATTTATTCTCCACAGCATCTAAGGATTTCAAAGCATCATACAAATATTGAATTAAGCTTCCCAACAAGATAAGTAAGTATTATATTCATGTAAAGAACAAGAACAGGAATCTGCACAGTGTCCAAAATCACCCATATTCCAACTGTTGCAAAAAAGATTCACTGGCTCTGAGACCAAACACAAGATTTTAAAGCCAGACAGACAAATCAGCAAGAGCTATGCCTCTTGTCCTATAGGGAAAGTTGCTCTATCAAGGCAAGTGAACTGAAAGTGCTCCATTACTACTTTGATGGAGATGGCAGAGAGTACAAGAGAGTATGAAAGATTTAATCATCAGAAACGCACTCTAAGAGGGAAAGGCAGGATAACCTAAGTGAAAAGTACTTTAAGAGGAATCAAAGGAACATGATGACTGCAGCTAACAAGCTAATGCCTTTTGCTACCCATAAAAAAAGCATGATAGAGTTATAGGTGAACTAGATGAAAGTAGTAGTATAAATGTTCATAATTTACAGAGTACACACATTTTTGTTGTGCATCATTCAAAAGTGATAGAGTGTTATTTTGTAGAAATTTCTGCATTTCGTAGAAATTACTTGAGCGCAGGGAGGAATTTAATAGAACCACTTGTAACTTTTGAACACTGAAAGATCTTCAGTATCCCAGCCAAAAACCTTGAAATTTGTTGAAGTCTGTAGGACTGTACTCTGCAAAAGAAAGATGAAGAGCAAGCTATTTTATTTCCACTTTAAAAAGACCTTGAACTGTGGTAAATATTTAGAACCAAGAAGAATGCAATCTCTTAAGAACCAAAAGGAATGCAATCCAATTATGAGTGCTGCTGTGATAAAAGCACTGAATCTACTGTTTCCAACTTCATGAAGAAGTAAGATCTCATTGTTCTGCCCACAGACATGCCTGCAAATGTAGGAGAGTTTTTTATGCAAACAAAAGGCTGAAACACTATTCTATACTCACCCATCTTACAGCAGCAATTTAGTTGCTTTCCACTTCTACCTCTAGCAAAGACCACTCTATATGAGAGTGGTAGGATATGTCATTAACATTCTGAAAAGCTGTAAATACAACAGAACCTGTTTTCTAGGTGCTCTCCATTCATATAGCCACTTCTCCATCAGCTTGTGGACTTCTTGCTTAGAGGTTGTGCAGCAGCAAAATTTTAACCCACTGTGCATCAGTTCCAGGACATGTCTCACACTTCTTTCAAGCCAGCTATCTGCAAAACTGACAGCTCTGATGATGCTTCAGAAGCACCTACACCATTTATAGACACAATCAAAGGGGATATTTTGACAACTCAGATTTAAAAATCTGTTCTTCCCAGAACAAGTGCATCTTTTGTTCATTAGCGTTCTGTTCGGCTCGGTTGACCTTGGTTTTATTTCAAACCTTGATTGCTGTAATATTCGGTCTGCTGCTCAGCCAGCAGTCTATAGAATTCCAACAAGTAAATTGTTAGAAGGAAAAAAAGGATAACATCTTTCTCCATCACAAATCAAGGAATGGTTCAGCTGAATATAGACATCTAACTTTGAACTTGTCACTTTAGTCTCCCTTTACTCTTGACAGAGAGCTAGTCAGTATTGCCAGTATCATCTCAGATAAGATTCATGTTACTCTAAACTAGACGTTTGCACATGATCAGATGAGTCAAGCACCATTAAAGTTCCTCTCCTTTAACTACAGGAAGATCCTTAAGTACCTGGCACAGCTGTAGACAGTGAAACATGGGCCTCAGAACAGAAGCATCTTGTGAAGAATTGTGAAGCATCCTGCATAGCAAGGTGCTTCAAGTGCCGTGGCCTAATAAGAATGGTCCAGATTTTAAATTTTCTAGTTAACACCAAGCCTAAAATATTTTAGTTAGCCAGAAATGACATTAATAGCAAAAATAATTATAATTAAGAAACCCCAAAACTCCACAAAATTAAGGAGACTTCACAAAAGAGATAACAGATATGAAGTAAAAATATGATCATTGGACAAATCAAAGAAAATACTGCATTTAGCAGTAAAAATAGTAGGTACTCTATGGTTTTGCAGGTCATAAAATAAACTAAAGGAGAAAGGCAGTTGTGCTGGCTTTTCCTTGTTTTTCTGTCTGTTTTTTTTCTCTTTCATTTTATCATAGATGTGTAACTTCTTATTGAATCTAATCACAATAGCAATTTAAGAAGCATCAAAATGAAGGAATTCCTTGCAATTAATGCACATACTGGAAAAAGCATTAATATGGTCATTTTTGTATGGCTTGGTCCCACCCACAATAGCAGATTTTTCATTGGAATAACACATCCAAATCATCTAAATGAAGGAAAAAAAGGCTTTTTTTTTTTTTTAATAAAGAAAATAATCTTTTTATGGAGATCATGTGTGCTCTGCTACTAGCTTTTGAGAAAATTTTAATTATAATCTCTACTTTGCTTCCAAAATGGAAACAAAAGAAAATTCCTTGGTCTTTGCCTCTTCTTTCAGAAACCAAAATGTCATGCTATACCAGTCTATGTGCCAGACTACTCTCTCCTGAAGGGGTCTTCCAACATTTCCATTTATTTATCATCAACTCTCAAAGTAAAACATAAAAGAACTGAAGATAATGAATCCTTGGCTCTGAGGGATTGCTGAACAACAAAAAATATAGCAATTTGATTCCCTAACAAGACCCCAAAGTCAACCCTTCCCTGCTGTACTGACAATTATAGATCAGAACAATTTTCGCTTCCATGGATGCACAGTAAGCCCTTCCTTCATTTTGTGGTGACAGGCTAGATATGCTCAGTCACTTCTCCCTCTCCAGCCTGTGCAAGAAAAAAGCAATTAAAAATCTTATGTATGCATATAAGGATAATACTCATGGTATTTCCAAATTGCTTTGACAGCTGGGAAAGGTGTTTGGTTGACATTCACTGTTATACCAAAACAAAATCATTGTTTTGCTCCTTACTCACACTGAGCCAATGCTTGCTGTAGGGAGAGAGCATTTGGATCGGTTTGCCTTTCATAGTCTACTCTACCTTCCTTTTATTGTCAATGGCCAAATCCCTCACTGGCTTCATGGTGAGCTGGGCTCAGTCTATGATCCTGTAGAGCTTATATTGTCTTGCTTATATTTTACTGACACAGTTTATGATAGTGCTGGGGGAAACGCTCCACGATAACTGGCTGTCTAGCTCTATTCTCCAGTCTCTCTGGAAAACACACACATTTCCCACTTGGTCTGTTCCATCTTAACATGAAGGTGGATTACTGAATAAGAAGTCTGCTCTGTGGATCTGTCATTTACCGGCACTGACAAAAACTGACACATATGCAGACCCACCAAAAATTTAGTTACCCAGAAAGTAATAAGGCTGATAGATAGCGGAAAAGTCCTACAAGACCATATGCAGGACAATAATTTCCTGATCGGAATCAAAGATTCCAGAAGAGATTTCCTGATCTATCAATTTCAACCCCTTCTGATTTCAAGAATTCCACCTTAAAATTTCTTAACTTTTTTCCATATTATTTTTCCTTTTGGAAAATAGAATCAGAATGTTCTAATGATCAAGAACCTTCTCTGAATTTTCAGCCAAAATATCTTTATGGTGGCTTATATGCATTTGCTCATGTGCTAACATTTCCCCTTACCTAGAAATTGTTCTTATGTTCCAGGCAGATTAATACCAAGACAAATTGTTAAACATTTAAATGTCTGGTTGCAATATGGGTGGAAAAATGGGCTTAAATAAAATGGGCTTATCATATAATATATGATANCCTATCAATTTCAACCCCTTCTGATTTCAAGAATTCCACCTTAAAATTTCTTAACTTTTTTCATATTATTTTTCCTTTTGGAAAATAGAATCAGATCGTTCTAATGATCAAGAACCTTCTCTGAATTTTCAGCCAAAATATCTTTATGGTGGCTTATATGCATTTGCTCATGTGCTAACATTTCCCCTTACCTAGAAATTGTTCTTACGTCCCAGGCAGACTAATACCAAGACAAATTGTTAAACATTTAAATGTCTGGTTGCAATATGGGTGGAAAAATGGGCTTAAATAAAATGGGCTTATCATATAATATATGATATAGGCGCAGTTGTCCTTTCAAACACATCGGGGGAAAAATGGGAGCCTTTGGGGTTTTGTATTTGTTTGACCTTAAAAATTGTCAAACAGTGATTATGTTTACAATTCAAGAAGTACAACAGCATGTACACTTACAGAAAAGCAGAACCATACTTGTACAGAAAACCCTTCTTGTCTTTCTGGAAGTTAACACAAACTGGTTTAACTCCTCATCTGACTTAATCTTATCCTCAGCAGGAACTGACGCTTTCTAGGTAATTTGCTTTAGTGTAAATTATCATGCTTAGAGAATGGTGCTTCAGTTGTATGTCTCACATGAGAACTATGCTGTCTTCCAGTTACGCAAAGTTCCACATATGTAGAACTTTCTTAAACATCTCAGTCCACCTTTTCAGGGTATCCAATCAACATTTCTGTCACTACAATTCGTTTCAAAGGAAGACTCTAGTATCAGGTAAGGCATGATGAAAACAGTAGGATCAGACTTTTAATTTATTTGGAAGCCAAAACTTTGTGTTTTTCAAGTGTCAAAGTTAAAAACTGTTCTCACAGGATTCAGCTTTCCTGCTCCTGAGTGATTTATTAGTTCATGTAGGTGCCTTAATGTTTAGAGCAAGGGAGAAATGACTCCTCTGACTCATCTGGTCACTGGTGGCATTCACCTTATATACATGTCAGCTAAGGTCTATGGACAAGAGAAATTCAATTACTACATGGTAAAGCAGATAGGAATGTAAAATTTTATGAAAACTCTATAAAAAAATGTTGTATTCTGTTCAGTATTTTTTTTTCCTGCAGTTTGCCTAACTGTACCAGAGCATGAACCTCCCAAGTAAAAGCTTCTTGAATTACTCTGAGTAACTGTTTTCCATGAAAACCAGAAACAAAATTCTTATTACGCATTCTTGGCAAAAATACTTTCATCCTGTTCTGTCGCAGAGGATGGATGAGGGATTGCAGCCCCATTCTACAAATGTCACTGGGGAAAATATCCATGAAGTATTTATGCAGTAAATGACAAATTTTATTTGACTTCAAAATTATAACTTTTTGTGTTGCCAATGCATGCGGTATTTGGTATATGTGGAGCACAGAATCTGCTCATAAGATTTTCTTGCCCCTTTTTGCTGTATTACATATATTTTATTAATACATTAAGGTGCCCATATTTATTGTGGATGTTCTGTGCAACCGCGGGTAGGAAAGGGACAGGGTGACAGGTTATTCAATTCAGCCTGTATCTCAGCTCTCTCAGATAGGGTTTGACTCCTTTCATGACAGTGATAGAAATAATCACACAATTTTGTTGTGTCGTCAATCTTCACGTAAAACAAACATGCTGTCTCCTCACTAAAAAATGATAGTATTGGAAAAGGATATGCTCTCCTTACACTGTGATATTGTTAATTTCTCATCACTTCTAACTGTGTAAAATACAGGCAGCAAAATGTATAATACATCTGGTCGTAAACCAAGGTACCCTACTAGAACCAAGCAGCCTTTGGTGAGGAATCAGGGATCTGTGTGAGTTTACTCCTGAGAACCATCCTAAGCCTGCTCAAAATGGTGTCCAACAATTCTGCATCCCCAAAAGAATGTATCTTTGTCCATGGTTCACCAGAGCAGGAAAAAGTCCAGCCCAAACCAAACAAATCCCATAGCTGAAACTGTTTTAATAGATCAGATGTTTCTATGAATTGGCACATACAGGTAGCCAGGGCGAGCACCAAACCAGAGCGGAAAGGCAGAGAGGAGATTTATTTCATTACCTCTCTAACAACGCCGGACAGCAGAGACACACGGGAACGCAGACTCCATTAGGTTCAGGTCATCCTCCTGGGCAGGGGGGGCACTGCCTGCCCCAAAATATCAAAATGCTCCATGCATACACAGTTTATCACAAGGTTGTGCTTCCATAACCTCTGAGGCTTTGATCTTGCTCTCCCAGCAGGAGGCTCAAGCATGTCTGTAAGAGTATGTTATCACTACACAGGCACTCTACTTTTTGAAACAGGCAGAGGATGAACAACACTAGACATAATAAATGGAGTTTTCTCACCCTGAAATTCTTGCCATTCCCACCTGCAAGGTCAGTTGAGCACACTTACTGTCCTCCTCACCATTCTTCCATTTTTAACCATTTCCTTCCAATACTGTTCTATTATGCCAACTGCTTGTGATTGAAGATGTCACCAGACACAAACAGAAGTGCAAGCATTTGAGAAGGTGGATTGGATTAAACCCAAAAGCCCGTATATGCTCTACACATTGAATGCAAAGAAATGTCAAAAATTTTCTTTCTGTGCAGTGTTAAAACCAATTTCACCCTAATTTACTAGTCACCAAAGAGTAGTAAATGAAAGGGAAAAAATTACTAGTAGACACTCTGCATCTTGTAGACATCGATGAACATTTCCAGCGCACATCTGTTGTAGACTGAAAATTCTCCTCTGACAACATGGGGTATATGAGCAAGACTCTGACTGTACAAAATGATTGATAAAATTAAATAACTTCTGACTCTAGTCAGAAGTAAATAAAATTAACTGTTGCCATTATCTTAAAATATGCTTACATAAAAAATGTTAGAAGTGTTCTGTTTTACAAGACAAAAGTAAAATTGATCTGAATGGATCACTAAAATTTTAAAAATTACAGCTTCTATAGCGTGCCTACTTCTGTTCTAGTCATCCTTACTTGCACAAGTGTTTCTTGACATCAATAGGGAACGCATACGAATAAAATTTGTCTAGAACCATCTATCAGTCAGTTCTTGTATGATGTTGATTTTTCTTATTCCTAGTGCAATCTGACTTCTCTCAGGGAAGTTTCTTAAACTGTACAAGTAAAAGAAGACTCAAATGTTACTGTTATTTATAAAACATATACATACCTTTTGTCTGCATATGTCCCAGTGGAGAGGTATTGAACTCTATTACAATGAAATTATAAATTTTATGTGTTCCATTTGTGAGATCCCCTTGTCAGTGTTTTGAGATTAACATTGTGAATTGTCCTTTTGTCCACTTCTCCCATTTTTTCTCATCCCAAGCATTAAGTCGCATTAAGACATAACAATTTTGCAGAACACTGGGCATCGTATCAATGGAACAACAATACTGACAGAAAATCTGAAATATCTACTACTTTATAGTCCAGAGTAATCAGATAGTAACAGATTTCGTCCGCAGATCACTGCTGACTTCAGTTAGTCCATGAAGATGGTTCTTACCGTGGATAAGCATTTTGGCATATGTTCTCAGCAAATAGAGAATGTGGCTCTCCGTTAGAGATGGCTCTTTTTCCTCTTATAAAAAAATCATTTAAAGTTAATCAATTTCACTAGAGAGAATTATAACCTAGCTTGTGTTATTAACAAGTTTGCCACGAAAGAAAGGCAATAAAAATAAGCTGATAATGGAAGTCTCAGATCTTCGAATGTAATTCTCCAATTCCTCGTCACTACTTTAACACAGTAGCAGTGAGAAGTTGTTCTATCCGGAAGAGCATTGGCACTAAGTAAGGATGCATAGAAAGCTGCTTCATTTATGTAGGAAACTCATTGCTACATCAAAGAAAGCATATAACATTGTGGCACTATAGAATCAAAATGTTTGACACGCTCTCTACCCATTGTAGCAACTTTTCCTCTAAGGCTATTACAGCACCAAAGAACTGATTCACATAATCTTAAAGAAAAAAAAAAAAAAGAAGATCAGAGAAATTTCTACCAGAATGTGGCAAGCTTATGAATGAATTACCAGGAGCAGTGAAAGGAAATACTAAATTTTCCGTGATTGTCCACGGGGTGGCGTGTGAGCCATGTAGTGTTATGAGCAGCAGTACTGTAAATTCGCAGTTCTGTCTTGCGCGATGTACCGAACCTATCTGATTGGTCTGGGGCCAAATAAACACCTATAATTATCCCGAGTAATTCACAAGCAGGATTTATTTTCCGGTAAGAGCTACTTTCATTAGTTAAGCTCCCTAAAAGTGTTCAACAATAAGTCAAGTTCCTTACCACACTACTGGCCACGATGGTTTGAGCATTAAATTTCCCCTAAGTGTTCTTTTTCTTTGTGATAATTTCCATCCTTGGCAGTATTGCATCCATCAGAGCTTTTACAGTTGAACAAGTAGAGTTGTAAGGATGGAGAGGTCTGACAAATACAGATATAGCCAGTCAGAACACAGAAAGTAGAGCTTCCTAAGTGCTCTATAGCTTGGATCATAACTGATCATAAATTGCTAATCACAAATTGGTAAAAGATAACCCCGATTTTACCTACTTCAATCAAGATGGAAAGTCATTACATAGATATGTAGTTGTATACACTGCTCTCTGGAGAACTGTAGCCATTAAAAACAACAAAAGAAATTCTTAAGATTAATTATTGCTTGCTAATACAGTGCACCAATAGGAAAGAAAGAGAAGAGCCAGAACTGTGCCCCTAGCCCCTAGTTCCCTATAGGCTGTGAGAAGTATTTCAAAGGCATTCAGAAAATTCATTTCTACCATAGCAATTTTCAAACTGCCCCCCAGCACTGCTGAGAGATTTTAAGTATATTTTGCAAATTTCCAATGGGAAAATTAGTGGCTTACTGGCTTTGGCTCTGAGATGAGGGCAAATAGTTTCACTTGCCACAC
This sequence comes from Ifrita kowaldi, assembly GCA_013398055.1. Taxonomy (NCBI): domain Eukaryota; kingdom Metazoa; phylum Chordata; class Aves; order Passeriformes; family Cinclosomatidae; genus Ifrita; species Ifrita kowaldi. The sequence goes on along the minus strand of VZRS01007954.1, from coordinate 383,112 downwards.
TTGAGTTTCTTCATCAATAAAATCATTTGGGATTTTTATTACCCTCCCTTATGAAACTGAGCTCAGCACTGAACAATTCCAATAAGCAGTATTATAATTAGTCCAGATAGAGCAATCCCTTCTATGAGTTAAATACTGCCAGTTATAGCATTTACTTTTTAGAAAGTTCTCTATTCTGAGTATTTCCACAAGTCCTGTTTCTATGATACTGGAAACTCAACAGTCAAAGCAGGGTGATGAGATTAATTCTACAGTTGGGAATAGAATAATATCATAACTATTTATCATTTATTATTTTAATGTATTCTAGGGGTGCCTAGTAAACACAATCAATGTTTCATAGTAGTTAACATTTTTAAATTACAGTATTATAATTATGACAATTAAGTTTTAAGTTGTTTTTAATTTTTTATTATTGCATATGCACTTCTGTCCATGCATGGAAGAACTTGGTCCTCGGGTACTGTTGACAAGGTTTTCTCCCGTAATCTCTGTACCTAAACTACTTTTTCATCATTTCTGCTGTTTTTATGATGTTGGGTTTGGGGGTTTTTGTCCCCTTCCAATTATTTCTGTAAACTTCCATCTCAGAAATCTGCACTCTTATTTTATTCTTTAGTGTATATATGTAAGATTCTCTACCAAAGACATCTTCCCATTGGTATTAATGTTCACCCAACCAAGGAATCTCATTGTTCTTCATCAATTCTCTACCAAAGAGTTTCAAATCACTACTGGTAACCAAAAATTACGGATATCATGAGCTGAAACTTTTGCAATCAAATTAATGGAAATTTTCTGAAATTTTTGCAATCAAGTTAATAGAAATTTTCTGTTGTTTTGTTGGGGTTTTTTCCCAGAAAAACCAATGCTAGTGCTTTTGAATGAGTGGTTTCCCTGAAATTATACGCTCTGGTATAAATAACAGAAAATTACCACTAAAACTGCAGAAAAAGAGAAATCCAGACTTTGCATTAACATTGTTGCCACATTTGTTTATACAGCCAAAAAAATCATGGCCTCACTCTGATGTGTAAATCACTGAGTAACTGATGACTACTTGCCTCCTATAAAACAGCATTTAAATAAAATTTAAAATCTTACAACCTACTTGAAAAGTATCTTTTCTTTCTTTATTTCCCTTAGCTCAAATAATATAATGAAACCTTATCTTTGGTTACAAGAATGAATGAGGGAGGAGAAAGATCACCAGTTTCCTACAGTGGCTGAACCTCCCACAACATGCTACTCTCAGGCCTGATTCCTCCTTTTGTCTCTTTGAAGTTAAAGGTAATAAATATCCTTAAAAAAAGAGTAATGAGCACTTCCTCATTTCTTGTTGAGTTTCAATTTTGTCTTCTGCACTTCTGTTGCCTTCTGTTTTAGCATATGATGAAAACAACATTCAAAAAATACATAAACTTCCTGATTTATTTGGTGACATCAAGTACTATAGTCAGGCAGTTTTATACCATGGACAGCTCAGAGCTGACTATTCCCTATTCTCAGCAGTCCTTAGCATCACTGGGTTTTTACAAGAGAAAATCATTCAGATCAACTCTTTCTAATGTGAGCTGGTTAAAAAATATGCATTCAAAATAAGAAGAAGTTAGTTTTAAAAATGACTAGATGTGCCCCTCTCCAATCTGCCCTACTCTTTCTGTTGTTTCTATCATTTGCAAATTGGCTACATTAGCTGCACCTCAGGAATGATGATTATGGGCTCTTTTGGAAATACCAAGTACTGAATATCAGTCTCACTGTGAAGACTAATGGTTGTCACATTATTTCAAAAGAATAAAACAAATAGCACATAAATTCATTTTCTTCTCAGGAGATACACAGGTGCTAGTTTTAAAAGAAGAGAAAAACAGCAGCACCACAAGCAGAACTCTGACGGTCAACATAGGTTATTTCTGCATTTTTTCACCCTCTTCCATTCAGTTTCTNCAACATGCTACTCTCAGGCCTGATTCCTCCTTTTGTCTCTTTGAAGTTAAAGGTAATAAATATCCTTAAAAAAAGAGTAATGAGCACTTCCTCATTTCTTGTTGAGTTTCAATTTTGTCTTCTGCACTTCTGTTGCCTTCTGTTTTAGCATATGATGAAAACAACATTCAAAAAATACATAAACTTCCTGATTTATTTGGTGACATCAAGTACTATAGTCAGGCAGTTTTATACCATGGACAGCTCAGAGCTGACTATTCCCTATTCTCAGCAGTCCTTAGCATCACTGGGTTTTTACAAGAGAAAATCATTCAGATCAACTCTTTCTAATGTGAGCTGGTTAAAAAATATGCATTCAAAATAAGAAGAAGTTAGTTTTAAAAATGACTAGATGTGCCCCTCTCCAATCTGTGGGAGTGAAAATGACACCTTGAAAGAGAGACCCTACTCTTTCTGTTGTTTCTATCATTTGCAAATTGGCTACATTAGCTGCACCTCAGGAATGATGATTATGGGCTCTTTTGGAAATACCAAGTACTGAATATCAGTCTCACTGTGAAGACTAATGGTTGTCACATTATTTCAAAAGAATAAAACAAATAGCACATAAATTCATTTTCTTCTCAGGAGATACACAGGTGCTAGTTTTAAAAGAAGAGAAAAACAGCAGCACCACAAGCAGAACTCTGACGGCCAACATAGGTTATTTCTGCATTTTTTCACCCTCTTCCATTCAGTTTCTTACCATCTTCACTCTAATGCCACCCACCAGGAGCACTGTCGTAGGTAGGTTACAATGTAAGATGTAACCAAAAGTATGTGTTCTATCACCTGTTATCATCTGTCAAAACCAGGTGTGGCAATGTTCTTTATCTCTTCCAGAACACATCCCTGATAACTCCCTCCAGAGAGATATTTTTCTGCTAATGGGCTATCAAGCCTCACTGCATGACTCATAAAATTACATCATCCCACTGTGAGATGCTCCGCCCAGGGGGAGGAACCAAGCATTCCTACCTGGGTGTAATCAGAGGTTTGGAACACCACACCCAGCCCTTACCTACTGGATTCACAGAGGACAAGAGCTACATCACCACCACTGGACCTTCAGAGGAAGACCAGATCCTTCTACAGGATCACCACTTCAACAGAACCACATCTATCACTTCAGGAGGCCTGCAGCCACCACTTTATCACACTGCTACCAGGGTGTCAGCTTCTATCCTGACTCTGTCAGTGTTTTTGTACTATTGCATTTATTTTTAATCATCCTATTAAACTGTAGTTCTGATTTCGAGTCTCTCACTGGTTTGCTTTCAAACTAGTACAAGCACAGATGTTCAGATGCTGTGGATTCCAAGGAAAATGCTTCTTCGTGATAAATAAATTATAGAAATGTTACAATTAATGTCTTTTGAGAAATTATATGTGTGAAAAATCACTCAGGAGGTGGGAATTTAAGGGATTCATGATTCACCTTAACCACAAGGTAGTTATTCCATTCCATACAATGGCTTGTAAACAGAATAATGCACTGATGGAGGAGTCACCAAAGAAAACTATGCTTGGGACCACAGAATGTGCAATGTTCTTGAACTCACAAAAACTGATAAAAAGAAAATCTTTGAGTTTACAGTACAGATACTTTAAGGAAAGAGCTCTCTCTCTTATTTAAGCTAGAGTCTTACAAATGCACAGAAGACAGTCAAGAGTCCCAATGCTACTGATTATCAAATTAACAAGGGGTTTGGGATTTGTTTTTTTTTAAAGCACAAATGTAAATATGCTCAGAGAAGCTGTGGCTATCCCATCCCTGGAAGTGTTCAAGGTCAAATTGGATGGGGCTCTGAGCAATCTGGTTTAGTGAAAGGTGTCCCTGCCCATGGCAGGAGGGTTGGAACTGGATGATATTTAAGGTCCCTTCCAACCCAGGCCATTCTAGGATGCTATGACTCTAAATCATACATTTTTTTTCTCAGCTATAGCTGTTTCAAAATAATTGGGAAAGAGGATATTAAGCAGGAGTTGCAGACGATGAAATTCCAAGAGGACCACACACACTTACTCATTTATCTTTCAAACACTACTCTGTCACACTCCAAGTTTGGCACATCATGCCTAGGATGGGCCAGATGGCTTTTCTAAAGAATTGCATTCGTAGTAAGATAAAAAATAGCTATTTGCTGAAATGATGTTGAAGCCAAAGCACCAAGTTTTACATTGGATGAAATCACAAAATACCCTAATATTCAATGTAAAATAAAATAAATTAATTGTTTTGATTCCAAATGGAATAAAAAAAAGAGCCAGAAAAGAAACAAAGGCACTTTTTTGTCAAGCAGAGAACAATTTATCAAACAGAATTAAAATACACAGCTCTCGAGTTCTAAACATGATCATGATGGTCATACTGGGACACACAGTCTCCCCTTCCTGTTTGTTTTTCATTCCATAAAATATTTAAGCTTGCCAACAACTTCTTATACTACAGCCCCAATTACAAGTTGATTTCAGGCACTGGTGTACAGCAGAAATGCTCAGTATTTTGCTTTCTTGCTTTTTGAATTCATCTGGAAAAGGAGCAATCAAGACTTTTTTTGGGGGGATTAGCAATTAATTTCCATGTGTATGTGGCATACCCAGCACACAATATACATGAACTATTCCAGGTCTCCATAGGAAACTGCTGGCATGGCGCCTCTGAAGGCTAAACTATAACACATCCCAGCTGTGGGCAAACAAATGGCTCTGGCACTTACCAAAAGATTTCTCCTGATGGAAAATTTATTATTGTCTTTTCTGTTAAGCACAACAAAATGTTATAATGGGGAGCATTGAACAAAATATTAATTAGAAAGTGCTGCATTGGTGCAACACATTCAAAGGAGATGCTATTCAACCACAACAATCTCTTTATCTGGTTATGAAAAAAAAAAAGATTAGTTATTAAAATGAAACAGAGAAGGGAAATAATGTCACTAATAAAAAAGAATCAAGCAGATGACACATTGGTCAAATCCTGAAAAGTGAGGGGAAATTGTTTTTAATTTCCTCCCATGTGCCCCTAATTCATCAAGAATTACTGATAAAAACCCTGCTCTACCTTCAGTGTTGGAGTTGTGGAGGTGAATTCTTAGCACAACTCTTACACTGCAAGTTAATCTCTCCTTCAGATGGGAAAGGTCCACAACCAGGGCCCACAGAATAACCCTCTGCCAGTATTTGCACCACTGAAAGCTCGTTTATGTCTGCAGAAGAGGAGTAGAAAGCTTAGAAAGCTTGTTTCTTTCCTTATCCATGAGTGGAACAAAGGCATTTGGAACAAGCCCAGGTCTTGTCTGGTTGAGATTTATTTGTGCAGTGAACAGTACCTGCAAAGCCTTATATACCTAATACAATTTTCCAAGGGCCAGATACCAAAACTATTTACCGTAACTTGGAATGGAACAGCGAAACAATGACAATTGTATGCTTTAGCCAGGTACCATGTTCTTGCAACTGTACCTTGTGGGAACAATTTAAACATGAAAAGAGAGGGTGCAATGAGTTCCTTTAATTACTTCAAATTCTATATATATGTAATATAATTACCTATATTCTATATATATGTAATTTTTCTTCCTTCAGTAGAATATCGAAGCATTAAGATCAGCCTGTATGCTCACCTTTTGCAGAATCCGGACTGCATCTTTCTAAATCTCAGTAAGAAAATACAGCAAGCAATTGTTTATTATTTCATACAGGTTGTTAGGGAATAATTGATATGGATTTAATGAAAAAAAAATCCTAACAATATTCACGTGTAGAATTTTCATATAGACTCTTTAAACAAGTATAATGAAAAAACTTTGCAATGAAAGTGTAAATCATTCATCATATATTTTGGACACATAAAAAGATGCACTTTGATACTTACCGAAAGTTAGAGAAGAAAGTTAACAACTGCAAAGTGGCACATGTTTGAAGGGATAGAGTATGAAAGTAAATAGTCTCTTAAAACAAAGGCTTGCATAAACATTTCATAGAGAGCTGGGGAGGAAAATGGCATATTTCTAGTATGACTCTTACAATAGCTAAATGGGCTTAATCAGTGACACACAATAATTGCTGTTTTAAGAGTGACATTACATTGCGTGCAAAATACATTAGAAAATTGCAGGGCAGATTAAAGGAAAGTAATTGCATCATAAATACAGTACATACTTTGGGAGTACTGTAATTCTAGATGGAATGGAATGGAATGGAATGGAATGGAATGGAATGGAATGGAATGGAATGGAATCTTTCAAAGATATCAAGGATGAATGCCAACGGAGGAAAAGAGCTATCAAAGTGCAAGGAAAAGGTTGGTCAAGAAGACACAATTCAGTACTTCTTTCCAAGAAGACCTCACCATAAGTGGTTTAATAGGAAATTTCTCTTAGTGCATTGTAAGGAATGGTGAGGAAATCCTGCATGCTTTCTACATCTCTGCAAAGCTCCAGACATCAAACAGTGAACGTATAGGGTGCAAACGCCCTTATTTACATAGTCTGAACATACAGAAGAATTTTGGTGCTAACTCACAATATGGCAGAGATAGTACCATCCTTACTCTTTCAGGACTTAAAACACTAAATCCTAAAGGGAAAAAAAAGACTTTTTAGGACTTCAGATAAGGTTTTAACTTCTTCCCACTAATCCAGGTAAGCAAATATCTCTCAGAAAGATCAAAGTCAAAAATAAGTTGTGGAAGTTTTGACCCAAGGCTGAAGCATGTTTAATATCCTGTATAAACATGGCCAATGGATGTGTTTAACAGAGGATTCAAACAGCTTGGTTTCAGTGGGACAAGGGGGCGTGATGATGAGAGCAGCAATGGGGTATTTTTCCCATCTGGGAGAATTATTCCTTGCCTGGCTGTACTTTGGGTGTGGACCCAAATATTGTAGGTCTGAAAATGATCAACCTTTCAGGCCCAAGGACCGACCCTGGGGACTTACCCTGGGAGTCTACAGAGCTTCCTCCTCTTTGATGCGGACCTCTGAAACAAATCTGGAAAATTAAAATAAAATTCCGTTTCCAATTTGTAACCTCTCTGTGTCCTTTAAAGTGGTTTTTTTTTGTGCTGAAAACCCCCTGAAACATCAAGCAAGAAACAGGCTCATTGTTATTTGACTCATAGTGAGTGCAGGGCATAGAAAGGAATGGAACAGGACAGTTATGTTATTCCCAGAGTTCTTCATGACAAACTACAACCCAGGTCTGAGGGCTCCACCCCGGAGAGCAGCTCTGCAGTGCAGGTCCCAGGCCCACCCAGGAGACAGGGACAGAGATGGGCACACCTACAGCAGGGCTCAGGCAGGGACTGAAGGTCCCAGGAGCAGCTGGGACACGTCCCCTGGGCCCTTGGCAGGAGATGGGGGTCCCAGGGGAGGAAAACCCCCACCCCCAGGACCCTGACAGAAGAAGACTTGCACTACTTTTATGCTCAGTTTAAGAGATTGGTGATTGTCCACTTGGGAGGCAGTATTGGGCCAGATGGACCTTCCCTCTGAGATAGTGCTGCTGTTCTGGCTCCTGTGGTTTAGTATGTTTTTCCATGGAAAACAGCTCACACATTTTTAAAAATGAGTATGAGGAGAAAAAAAAATTCCATGGGTAATGAACAGGTACTGCTTACCTCCAAAAAATTTTAAAACTTTTAGTTCAGGAGCATGTCCTGCTTGAGGTGTGGGGTTTTGCCATCCTGAGGAAACATGGAGAAACCGGATGAGCACAGAAGACTTTCAAAAACTGCACCCTACACCTGCTATTTGCAAATTTGCACAGATGGTCGAATGGTCTCAAGATGATCGACAGCTCTCACCCCCATCAGAAGGTACATACTTTTATCACATGAGGTGACAGAGCCAATGCCTAGGCTGGGGCATGTTTATGGCTACTCAATCCCTTCTGGTAGTGCAGGGCTGGGAGGAAATGTCATCAGAGATTACCCCAGCACATAATGGTAGGGAAATGAGTGAGGAGAAGAAAAGAAGGCATGTGAAGGGAAGGAACAGTTCACCTGGAAAGGGCCTACAACAATAATCAAGTCTAACTGCCTGACTACTTCAAGGATGACCAAATGTTAGAGCAAAGCCTCACCTCTCTTACAAAGATCATGCAATTCATATTTCTTCCTGACGTCCAATGTTCAGCCAAACCGATCTTCTGATATATTTTCTTGACCTAGGACACAACAGGATTGCCTGATCCTGTGCTGTTTAAAAGGTTGTTCTTCAAAACTGACCACCACACATGGGCACCTTAGCCTGCAGATTCCCAGGGGACACTGCTAACTAGCTTTCTGACCAGCTTCGAGTTTGCTCTCTTGAAACCCAAGACATCAATTCTGCTGAACTTTTTGCTTATCACATCAAAAGCTCTAAATTCAACCATCTTGGGATGACTGTGACTCAAACAGTCACTTAACATTACATCTCCCATGAGTCCTTCTCTACTCATAAAAAAACTATTCTAAGAAGGCATCTTTTCTTGTTGTCTCTCTGAGTACCTGGGACAAGAAACTACTTTCCACAAACTTGAGGAATTACAGATCACTTATGCATGACAGTAGGTTTATTTTTATTTTCCATCCTGTGTTTAAATTATTTATAATGACATACATTATTAACTCCAAAACTTATCAGGTGACACCTTATGAGGTGGATCATCTACTCTCCTGAATTGTTTTTTCAATCTACACAAACAAAATAGTCCTCCCTGAATATATCCTATCTGCATGTTCAGCAGAAAATATTTAATGCAGATTTGAATTCAACTACTTCTTTCTGTTGATCTGCTTTCCACTGAATTTTGCATTCATCAGCTCTTTTCATAGCTGCTTTCAATGGGATTGAAGAAGAATTACATAGAAAGCATTTGAATTATCAAAGGCCTCATTCTTCTTCAGCGGCCAAACTCAAGCTGACTCTTCAGCGTCCTTCGTATGCCTCAGTGCTTTCTTATTCAAAATCCCCATGCTGGGGTCAGGGTGTAGAGAATAGATACTCAGAAATACTCATTTAAAATTTCCCTCTGAAAATTACTTTTACTTTTCATAATCTTCCCAGCCTTACAGCCCTGTCCAGCTGAGAAGCAAACCCTGTCTAGTGAATTGAACTATACTAGCAATCGGTTTGTTTTCACATATATCCTCCTAGGGGGTCTTACCAGTAAACTATAGGAGTCTAGTTCTCCTCAAGTGAAATGCTGAAAGCAAATGAAATGCTGAGGCCCTACAGCTTCAGGAGCCTGGGGTCTAAGATTGAGTTCTGTTTTAGAGCAGGATTTTGGACTTGTATTTCTTGCTTCCAAGCAGATTCCTCATGAACAGCTAGCTCCATGTTCTCTCTGAATGAATATTTATCTGTTTTCTGCAGAATGGAAGAGCAGAAATGGGAGAGAAAATAGTATTTATTAATACTGTATAGCCCATGAGAAAACTAAAGTATTATTCTGGAAGATGAAAGACTTACATTAAAATTCTCTTTCTGAATCAGTGAGAGATGGACATGAACTTGGGAAAGAGTTTGGTTTCAGCTTTTAAAGTTCAAAATCAACTACTGACATGGCTTCAGTTCTAATCTTGAATATATTCCCTAGTTAACAATTGTTACTGTCTGTCTGCCCTTCAAGTAATGTCTGCTGGCAAAATATGTTTCCCTTTCCACAATCAGTCTCATGCTGCTCTTATTCTGAGCAGGCAGTTTTCTGGTCCTTTTGTGAGTGGAAGAACTTCTCCCAAAACGAGATAAATGCCCTAAATCCAGGCATAAGCACAGTGGGACATGGGATAGAAGAAGCTTCGTAACTGAAGATCTAAACAACCAGTCTATGGGGACAGTTCACCATTCTTGCTGTGCCTGAGAGTTTCAAAGTGGGGATTATCTAGAAGATATGCTCGGAGCTGAACAAAGCCGGCAGCTCCTTACCAGCATGCATCTCTTGGAGAAGACAGTTTCACAGAAGGGCCAAATCAACTCAGCAGCAACCAGTTTCAATCCGGTTCTGTATTAGCCAGCTGTCCCTGCAGCGTGGCCATGGATAAAGTAAGCAAGCAAGAAAATTCCTCTGAGCAAGCAACTATCACCCAGAGGCTAAATCTCCATAATGAGGCCAAACCCATTGACTCTTATCTCAGGGAGATCAAGACTGGCTGCCAGTATAACCCATTTGTTATTGCTCTGGTAGACCTGTTGTGATTGACCTGCATGTGTATGAGCAGCCCAAAGACACCTGTTACTCTCAAGTTTACAGGGGACAGACAATGTAAACTACTCAGGGGCAGTCAGAGGCTTTAGAGGTCAGAGTAAAGTGCTGGTACTTTGTCCAGTTCTGAGACATCAGCTTTGTTACTTTGAATCTGTCCAGCTTGCTTTACAACAGGCATTGTGCAAGTAGGTAGCTGTGAAATGTGCTCTGCCTGCCTTTGTAGCCAGGGATACCAGCACTAACAGTCTGTTCTGTGCTGCCACGGCTAGCTCATTTGGACCATGTCAGTTTTGTGCCACAAGGTACTATATAGATGACCCTTAGAGAGGTAACTAAAGGAAGAGGTTAATGATTGCCTAAATGTGTATATTCCAGGAAAAAATATTATTTAAATATATATATTTAAATTATTATGAGTAAGCATATAGTATATAATATTATCATAATATAATAAGTAATAACACATACTTATATGTTTTATATATTAAATAATTTGATGTCTTTGTGAATCTGTAACTCCTTGCATTCATCAAATTTATTTGAAAGAGGCTTGAGGGTTCAAAGAGAGAGGCTGGATGGTGGATAGCAAGGGTCACTGCAAAAATCTCTCTTCAGTAGGAAACCAAATGAAAAGATGTGTGGGTTTTATGGGTTTTTTTAGATTTGAGTAAGAATCCACCTATTGATATGTGCTTATCTTCCATGTTGGTCTGACAGATTCTTCTTTCATTTTTGCTCCAGTTCCTGGCCTCTTTTGTTACTAAACTATACCCTCTCTCATAATAAATGTTGTCATTTAGAAAATAGAAAGTCTATCTATTATTTTTTATCCATAGTGCTTGGATCATGCTTAGATCCCGCATGAAGAATTAATTTCAGTGTAGTCACTGGGAGTGGTTGCTTGTTTCCAGCTGCTAAACCAATAAGAACTCAGGCCAGTCAGTCCCACCTACAGAGGGGGATGGAGGGATGTGATTAGGAAAGGAAAAAGAAATTAACTCTACCATCCAGGAAGTACAATGGTAATACTCCTGGCATGGCTTCATGGCAATCATAATACTCCTGATATCATACAGCACTGGGCATGGCACTCCTGAACACTGTGTCATGGTTTCCTCTAAAGTGGACACACGGAGAAGCTGGATAAGGCACTTGTAGGGTGCACTCCTTGCTGTTACAGTTCGTGTAAAAAGTAAGACAGGCTGTTTTGCACTGCTCCCATAATAGTTTCATCTTTACTATAAAAATAAAAGGGGAAGTGGGGAGGGATGAGTTTCTTCACTATTTCTGTCACTTTAATGTCCTTATCCCACAGAGAAATATTTCGCTCTCCCTGCTCATGCTATGCTCTACATTTATGCATAATGTGTCGCAAGGTCTTTATTTGACTTTTTATACCTCCAACCACACATTTAATATTAAAAGGAGTTTTTCTTTGGCAATGCTAGCAAAAAATAAAACATAACTTGGAAGTCTTAAGTCAAATTAATTTAGAAATTAGAGGCGAAAAAAAGCAGCAAAGAGAATGGAAGAGATTTTTCAACTAAGAACAGACAAGGTTAGTGTTTGAATACTGTGGTCCTTATTCATTAGTTTGGTTCCATCAGCTTTAACAGAGCAAGATCACTTTACAGTATCCAATTTTACAACGAAAATAGCAATAATAGTCCATTTTTATTTTTCTTAAGTTCTTGAGGAGTCATGTCTGGAACCAAGATGTGGACAGTCACCCTCCAGAACTTTCATTTTAGGAGAAGAGTGAAGAAATAATATGGAATGCAAATAAAAGTTAGAATTCTTACTTATAGTTGGAAATATATCTCATTGCTGACTATGACATGGTTAACGCTGAGCTGTGATACTGTGCTTTGCTGGTACATTTTATTGAAACTATCAGTAGCACATAAGACTTATTGATAGAGTCATTTTTAGAAGTAAAAAAAAAAAGAAATCACAATTTTTTTAGCAAGGAAAGGGCTACAACAGACATAAGAATATTTAGAATACACACTTCACTGCTTTATACAAGAAGAAACTGCCTTAGGCAGATCCATGTAATTTAACTCAACACATCCATTATCTATAAAAGAGTTTGATCTCAAGATTGGTGAACGAAAATTGCAACATTTACACTACTCAGCAACTAAAAGAGCAAATCTGTTATTATGCATTTTGCTAACTGCCAGACACTCCTTTGCTCAATAAAAATTATCAAAGTGCCCACAAATCAAAACCCAAAGAAACTCTAAATAGTTGTAGAATTATTACTATTTGCCCAAGGATAATTTTAAAACTAGCAAAATGAATTGTCAGATCCTCTGAATTCAGCTTACTTCAGGCAAAAACTATCAAATACTGCTATGTAAAGAAAACACAAACTATAATGTCTAAAACAAAGGCACTAATAATAGGAACTGATTTTTAAATGGCAACACTGAACCACATACATTAGAAATACTCAGCCTAGATATACATAAAATTTAATTTTGCAAACAAGTATGTAGTTTAGTAACTATTTTGAAAGACCCAGTCTTGGCCCTTAGGCATTTCAGCCTATTTTTACAATCATGTCAAAATTTTCAAATATAGATTCCCAAATATGGAGACCTATACTTACACGTAGGGTCACAGATAGCTTATACTTTCAATGATGATATTTCCTGCAGAGTTGGCAGATCAGTTCAGTACCTATAAATCAAGGGAATTTTTTTTAATAAGAGGAGATGCTGTCATCTTTGCAGATACTAATATGTAGAAGATTCTGAGGTATCTTAATACAGACAAAAATTAAGATACCATGGGATCATAATTCTCTTCATAAGTGCTGTTCTACTGAACAGGAATACTGTGATAGTTTTACAGCAGCTACCTGAAACAATATTTGTCCTTTAGTTCACCTCACAGACTCTGCTCAACTCAAGGACTCTTGTTTGCAGAACCTAAATCTATAGACAACAGAAGTAATAAGAAACCTTCTCCTTCACTTTAACAGATATGAATTCATGTGTTTTGGCTTTTTTTCTTTTTGCTATTTTATCTACTATAATTTTTGGATGTTTGCTGTAACCATATATAGAATTAATAAATTTAATAAGCAATGTATAGTGACAACAGTATGCTGAAACATAGGCCATATGATAAATACATTATCGATACAAACATTTTCATAAATTGGAATTATCAGCTTTTATTAAATTAAACACCACACTTCTATTACTGTTAATACAAATGTTCAGCAAATAGGTGCAAAAGTAGATTATACTGTATATATCATATGTTTCATGTCTAAGGGTAATAAACTTATGCAACTTCTTTGTCTGATAAAACTGCTAATAGTTAAAAAGAACATGAGAAAAGCTGAATTGTCAAAACACATCTATGTGCTCCAATAACCTCTAAACACTAGGGTTGCAGTGGTGTAGGCTTCCCTTGCACTTGTCAAATAATCTACATGCATTGCCAAGGAGAATTGTGAACTATTGACTCTAATCCCAAGTAATCTATTACAGATGCCAAATATATTCTATTAAAACACTTTGAAAATACAACAAAAGATGGAGTCTCGAAAATTACTTCAGATTTGAGGGAATAATTGAATTGTAATGCTAGAAGGAAAGTGATTGAGAGAGGTTTTGTTGAACTCTGATGTGAAAAGATGGCCAGAGGTAAAATTAGAGGAAGCTGAGTAGTTATACTCACATCGTAACAGAAGTTATAATGGTATGGGAATTATAGGGTGAAATGCAGTTGCTGCTTCCTGAATGGAATGCAGTTGGCATGCTCAAATTCCGTGATGATTCCCCACACCCAAAATCTGCAACTTTTAGCACCTGCTTAGAGGGATGGAATGAAGTGTGAAACAGACTGTTTACATCCTTGCAGAGAGGGCAACTCGATGGGACTTTGCAGCTGATAAACTGCATAGCACTTGTCAGTCAGGGGGGATAGAAGAAGATGTCTTGCTGCCAAGCCAACAACAGTGGTGAAATCACTCTCCTCAGATGAAATTGGTTTGGTTCATTATAACCTAACTGCGATATTAATGCACACTTTCATCCCAAAGTTAACTACCCCCAAGGTGCAACCACCCCTCACTGAGCATGTGCTCTATACTTTTATTGACTAGACCTTTAAGATCAAAGCAAGTGAATTTTACACCAATCAGTGACAAACATTCTTTACTTTACAGAATTTAATTTCTTTTAATGAAAAAGAATTTTACACCATCAGTATGACTATGACATCAAGCTCCACCTAAACACAAAGAAGTAGTATAAAAGTAAGTTGAGAAGGGGAGAAAGTCAGGGAAGACTCCATTGTAGCTACTGGGATCAGCTGACAGCCTGAACCTGTGGATTCCTCCATAGGGACCGCTATTGGGTAAGAACCATACTCTGTGCATGGTGAATAGTTTTACTGGGGATTAGAGCTTGTCTGTGCATTGCTTTGAATAAGTTTTTGCAGTCAGATATTATCACTGACAATCCTTGAATCTTAACCTGCCACAATTTTCTATTATTAAAGAGCAATACTCTTTAAAGAGTCCTTCAGAGGTTCTGGTAGTGTCTGGAAGCAGGGAACACAATCGAATAAAGTGGAAGACCCACTGAGGAGTCTCCTTTATGCTGTTGGTGTGTGTCCCTGAATAAGTCAGTTGAAGTGCCCTCCGATCCAGCAGGACTGCTCAGTGAAGGGTCCCACTAATGGAACACTGACAGACTGGTTGGGCACAAGGGTCTTGGCTGTCCTTGGCTTTCCTGGAACGCCTACAGACCAGTCAAATACTAAGAGTTGAGGACATCTCCCATTTTCATGTGTCATCTGATGAATGCACCCATTTTGATAGCTATATTTTAATGAAAGCTCATAGTTTTATACTAATATACTACTAGATTCAGTTTTTGCAGGCCCTCCTTCCTTCCAACTGCAATAACAAAGCAGGCCTACACATATCCAAAATCCCTACACAGCCTTTCCTGAGATGGTGACAGATTAAATTCTCCAAAATCAGCTTCTCTGAAACAATGGTATTGCTCATTCATGGAAGGGTATGTTGTTAGAAGCAAAAAGATTAAGAACCAACAAAGCCAGTTCATGCCCTGCTTCACTTATACATTATTGTTTCCTTGTTAAGTTTTAGCAAGTTGCCTTTATTAATGCTTATGCATGTTCACTGTGGCCAAAATCTCTAACCCTCTTTGTATCTGTAAATTGGTTTAAAGCTGGACAAAATCATCTCATGGTGTTTCAAAGCTAAAAACTTCTGCTGAGGTGTCTATACAAACCACAAGTGTAACAATTCCACTTCATATGGGAGGCCCAGTTCTGCCCCAAGCTCAGGGCAATGGAACAACGTGATAATAAAATCTAGCCTGGATAGTGTTTTCCTCTCTCTCCTTCCCCTCTTCAAGGCCCACAAATTGCATTTCAGGTACTGTGGGTAAGACTGTCAGCAAGCTCACATTTAGAAGAAAGGATGTCTGCTCAAAAACAAGGTGCTCTGCCATGTGTTCACTATAAAAATCAGTTGCAAAAATGATTTTGCAGATAAGAATCATTGAGAATGGCTCCACAGTGTGATTAAAACTTCTCTTGTGTAGTGTTTCTTCAAAAAGACCAGAGAAATCATTATTTATCATAGTGAGAGAAATTTCTTTCCTGCTTTTCATTATTTTGTCTCTGAAATCTGTAACATATTCATAGCCCTGTGGTAATATTGCAGCTTATGGGCCTCATTGTTACCTCAGCTGTGTTTTCCATGGACTGCAATCATGGAAAGGAAGGTGAAAAAGCCCTTGTATTATTAGCCTGGACATTTTGCTGTCAGAGGGCATGGGTATCAAAGATGCTATGGAGAAGGGCAGGTCAGGTTAGGGGACTGGACACAGGTTCCTTTGATAATGGTTGCAACTGTGTACTTGGGGCAGAGTAAACTTATCAAAGTGCATTATATTGCTTGTTTCCATCTTCACATTTGTGACCTGGCCTTGAAGCAGAATATTGCTTTTTTCAGAGAGACAGGGTGTACCAAATAGCAACTTCTGCTAGAAAAAGCAGAAAAATAAATACAACTAGGTAAATGATAGATGAATGCTCTCAGACAGAATTGACCAAAACTTTTTTCACAAAATGCATTTCTTATGAGTGGATGAGGAACTCCCACTTGTCAAAATGAAAAACATTTCACAGATCTATGTTTATTTTGAAGAGAATTTTTTTAGCCCAGAAGTAATGTCTAGTCCAAATGAGGGAAGAGACTCTTACCAAGAATTCAGTGTTTGTGGCGTTTGTCATGGTATAGTAGATCAGTATTTCTCTTGAAACATTTCATGTGAAGACGTTATAAAGGGCAATAGTTTTGAGGGTAAAGGGGCCACTAACTGCTGTTCTTAACGATAAAATGA
This sequence comes from Ifrita kowaldi, assembly GCA_013398055.1. Taxonomy (NCBI): domain Eukaryota; kingdom Metazoa; phylum Chordata; class Aves; order Passeriformes; family Cinclosomatidae; genus Ifrita; species Ifrita kowaldi. The sequence goes on along the minus strand of VZRS01007954.1, from coordinate 366,523 downwards.
CTGCCTGTGGCAGAAGAGAATATGCAAGGTGGTCTGTGCTGAGCAAACACAGAAATGAGACACAATGTCTTTCCTGTGCCTACCTCAGAAATTCCCTTTCTATGAATGGAAATGTGCATGCTCTGTAAGGAGGAATGAGCTCCTGGACTCTCAGGGATGCTTAGCACAGGTTCATGGATCATGAGCCTCACTAAAGGCGGTCAGTTAAAAAGTCACTCTTGCTCTTAGCAAGGGCAAGACACATCTCGCACTGCTAGTGAAAAGCATTACACTTGAAACTGCTGGGCTGGGCAAGGGCTGCACACTGCATGGGTGAGAAGACAGAACATAAGCAGGATTGCTACAAAACTGAGTAAAAGGGTGAAATATTCCTATTATTCCAGTGAAGACAAGCAGCTGCAATACATTCCTCTAAAACAATTAAACCGAATGTATTATTCTCTACACATTACCAGCCAGAAACAGAGTAATATCAGGCTTCCCAAGGATACACATAAGTAAAAATTCCCCCCTTTTTTTTTTATTCCATTAAAGCAGAAATATCACAGCAATGAAAGTATCCGTGTAGGGTTATCTTAATTAGTATTTTCAGTTCTCAGAAAAGAGAGAACTACTAACTCAAATAAATATATTTTCAGTTAATTGCTACTGCTGTACAACAAAGAATAAATTTTTGTGCTTCTACAAGCTGAGGTGAATTTCTGAGGCTTATCTTTCAAATGAAGTACATTTTTTAATCAAAAGCATCTCATAACTGCTGTTTGCAGCTTTTATCTCACTGCTGCTGTACATCACTTTATCTACTGGAAAACCTTGCGCATTTTGCACAGCAATATGAGAGAACTGAAATTCAAAACATATAAAAATCTCACAGTGTTATTGTTCCATTAATGTTTTGTATATTAAGTAGCAACAATACCAGCAATGAGACTTCTATGCTACTACTATGATGGAAATAGTAGGGAACCTTTTAGTAGGTAAAATCCCAAGAGATTTTACTGCATCTTATATTCCCAGAACCCAAAGTTCTGAGGTGAAAAGTAAGTATTTCCAGAGGTAGTACTAATGTTGTCACTAGTGGAAAGCAAAATTTTTTCAACATCAAGGAAATATCTTTGATAAAAGGAATGTTAATTCTTTTTCATTCCCTTAGAAAACAAAAGAAAATTATATTTCCTTGTAACCCACCACCATCAAAACATTGTAGTGTTCCATTTACCAATTTTGATCAAAAAGATGAAATAAGACTGTCTCTTTAGCAGAGGTCATGTATCTTTTACTGCCTCTGTCTTAACACCAGTGAACGGAACTCAGTGTTTTCCCTAAAGGACTTTTAATCATTCTTACAAAAAAGGAGAGAATTTTAAGACCAATATTTTCTTTTGTTCATTTCTTCTGCTGTTATCATGTCCCTGTTAATATATCAATAGTTCATTGTTTATTTTCTATTCCTTAAATCACTTCAAGCTGTGAAGTCTGTCCTTGTCTAATATAATAAAGGGAGCAGAGCGCAAAGACTGGTGCTAACACCCTTGACAGGAGAAGCAAGATATAATGTGAGAATCAGGTTCTCATTTTGATATTTATTTTGAAAAAAATGTGCATTTCCACAGTGCTCCGGAAAGCAGCCTCCATCCTCATTCACTGAATAATGCTGTCATGAGTTCTTGAGCTTGCAGGGACATACAAGCCTTTGGAAAGGAATAGTTCCTATGTTGCTGTCATCAAAGAAACCCTGCAATTTATGTTCTTTACAATATAGTCTTAATTCATATTTTGAGCTACAGTACCTTAACCTTTGTACTGTGGATAATTTCTCCACAAATGATTTAGCCTACTGATCATTTCATATGACTAGCCATAGATCCTTGTTTGGAATGCACAGTTTTCATTAAATTTAATTACTTTGCCCTACGGCTTGCATGGGAAAGGTTCATGGAAAAGGTGCAGCTATTAAATAAGTGCAGCTACTAAACAAGGCCAGCTGCTATTAAAATCTACATAGTAAAGGTGAAGCTACTAAATTAAGGTGATTACAGTTTGAAGGTGTTTCTAGATGAAGACATATGGGTAAGCTTTTGCACCTGTAGTGCATTTTACCATACACAATGTTGTAAAACTTGTGTGAGTGGCTCAGCAAGGTGTTTCCATGTCTTAGCTGTTACAACATCATCTTAAACTAATTTCTACAAATATGAAATACATTATTTTAAAAATTTTAATCCATTAGGAATTCATTTGAACACTTGACTCTTCAAGAAATTCTGAAATTCATTATGAATCTCAAAATCTCCACTATACTTCAAAGAAGAAAATCCCTTTAAAAATTGCTAAGTATTTTTCTAAACCATTTGTGCATGGCACTCACAAGTAGAACACAAGTCCCAAGTGAATTGCTGGTAGCTGGCTCATCTCCAATTTTCACAGGCTGTCACACTTTCTAGCAAACTGAATTCATCCACTTCCCATAGCATTTGGCTTATATCTTCTGAAAACCACACTTTACTCCTTGCAGTCATGAGATAAAAGTCTGTTTGTGGCTTCTCATTTCATGGTACCAAAATAACTGTTCTTGCAGTGTTTGTACAAGATGCCAGAATTTCCATGAAAAGCATGAGGCCTTTGAAGAGAAAAGTCGCCAAATACATTGTTTGTATTGGTTGGTGGAGCCAAACTTGGCATAGACCATACCCCTGATGGACACATTTGGAAGAGGCTCTGAAGCATACTGTTCCATCATCTGTGATCAAGTATTCTCTTTGAGGGAAGTAGTTGAGTTGCTTTAGAAGAGGGTTCAGAACTTAATTAGCATGCATGCAAAGTGTGCAAAGGTCTGGGAATGGAATAAAGAGCAAGTCAAACTCCCCATGTAGGAACATCCTAAAATGATGCAATATGACTGTCCTTTGCAGAGCAGAACGCTCTCATTAAATGGCTCATACAGAATAACATTCTCATTATAAAGAACAGTTTGGGGGTCTGTCACTTTTCTATCATTAGCAGCTCCCAGAATTTCCATTATTTTTCTGAGATACTGTGGTACAGATGGTTAAGTTCCCTTCAGCACTTCCTTCAGACTGTAATGATATTTTACATCTGGATAATCTAATAGGAATAATAATGTAATATTAATCCAATTTGAAATTCGCTGAATTAGTCTTGTTGATTTCAGTGGACTTTGAATGACAATTCATGAATGGCCAAGAGGTGACACCAGAGTTTTGGAGACCAGAGGATCTGTCAGACAGCTACTTACATTTTTTTCAAAATCTCAGGGCACTTCAAGCCCTAATGTATGAAAGCTAGTTTTGCTGTGATCCAAATTGGATTTGGTGCTGTAGTAACACAAGATGCTTTGAAGAAGTACATGGTCTTTGCAACCCATACTATTTCACATCTGTTTCATAATCATAAAAATATAATTAAAATAATAATGATGCATATTTATTTTATCAATATTATTCTTTCTTTCCTTGATCATAGGCAAATGGTCATTCATTTGTAGATCTTTGTGACAAGACCCGGAGTCAGACAGGGCTTTGAGGAAGTTTATCTAAAATTTTTCTTTAGGATGAATATCCTAAAATATAAAATGACTTTTATCAATCTGTTTTTATTAACCTATAAATTGGAATACTTTACTTTTTAAATTTTTAAGACATTTAAGACAGATTAGGTACAAAAATCTTTGTCTTCTCAGTTTCCTTGCTTCAGGTTTTCTCGTAGCACTACAGAAGGTTTCTGAGATGCAGCAAGTTCCGCATTGACTATCTCTGCCACCTCCAAAGTCTGTCTGTCTCATCCCTTCTCTCAATAGTGTCTTCATAGTTGCAGGCTGCCAGTGCATTTCTTTATCTGCCTGCGACTTGTCTAGTCTCACTCCTGAAATGGAAGGCTCATGTGGTCCTCCAGAGAATCAACAACCTGCCACCACCTTTCACAAGGATCTACCGTATCTGATCACTCATCTCTTACAAATAAAGAAGTAAACAGGTAGATATCAAATATCACAATCTGAATGACTTTTTTGGGTTCTGAGAAAATGAAACCTTACGATATGACTTCCGAAGAATTTATCTGGCAAATACCTTAAAAATAGATGATGGTAGTTTTCCTAAGGACATATGTATGTTGTTAAAAGATTAACTGATTTTTGATGATCAGTTAAAGTTGTTAGTTCCTCTGGATTTTCTGAATTAGTCTGTCTTAATTTATATGTATCTAAAGATGGCTTTTTGCTACTTCGAGTCACATGTTTACATTCAAATATTGCCTAAAAGGTGGCACTATTGTCATCTGTCTTTAGGTTGCTTAGCAGTTTGAAAGGAAAAGGGAGGAAGGCCGAAGATAGCACTACCGAGATGACTATTGAAGGCTTTCAGTTTCCCCCAGCCTTTAGAAATTTCTGCAAATTTCATGATCTTTAGAAAGCCTGGCTGACACTGCTAGGAGCCATGGCACCTCTGACAGATATCAGGGAAAACATGCTCTGAAGAACATGAAGAACCCCGGCTGCTTAAGGATTCTTGCAAGGGATGCCGCTAAAACTCCTGAAGAAACAAAGACTTTATTCAACACTGACATGTGATTTTCTTAACAGCTATGCATATTTGTTCCATATTAAATACCTACCAGATTCTCCTAACATTTGTGTACCACACACATCTTTCCACCTATTGACATTCTACAAGTATTGGGAGGCACAATAACAGTTCCTATATGCATGCATATTCTGAGTAAAATACCTTGCAACTTTCTTAAGTAATTTTTTTTTTATGTAACCAGGTTAGCTCATAATACTCTCTAAAATATTCAAAAAACTATAATATTGTAGAAAAATGCTTTATTTCCAATGGTCTTACAAAGCAGTCAGACTATTATGAGTAAGTAAAACAATATTAAATAGGGATTTAAGAATCTTACTTTTCCAGACCAATAACTCATGTTTTAACGGTTCTTAATTAGTTTAGCACCTCAGAAATACAACATTTAAATAATTTGATTGAAATATATGCCTTTTTTGAGACATTCTACATTCCTTCAGATTTTAATAAAAAGTAAAACCTCAAACATAGGTATTAGTTGGCACTTCTGCTATGTCCAAGCATTCTTTTACTAAAGTAACCCACAAAATCAGAGGAAAAAATCCCCAAAGTATTAAAGTGTGAAGTGACTGTTGGCACAGCAAATTTAAGAGATGAGTACATTTAAGACAAAATATCCAGGTTATGTAGAAAGCAACAAACTTTATTATAATAGAAGGAACAATATGGTTAACAAATGAAATTTATGATGGTGTTGATGAGCTTTAGGGATCAAAACTGACATCAGCCCCTTAGTATAATGAAAGCTAAGATTTGATATCCAGCATATTTATTTCAAATGTTTTTCTGTACTCAGCTGGTTTTTAGAACTTACCAGAGCATATTGAGTTGTGCCAGCTATGCATGTTTTGTAACAAGATGACCTTCTAGCAACTCATAATGAATTTAAGTGCAGTTGTAATAAGAATATCAAAGGGAGTTTAAAAGTCATGTTTATAATCTTTTGGTAAGGCCACAGACTTCATTATCATAATGTTATAGCACAGATTCAAATCTATTTCAGTTATACTTCTAATGCAATCGCAGGCTCAAAACCAACTGCTTCAATTATTTTTTCAGTAATGTCTCATCTAAAATTTCTATTTTTATTCCTGTTAGCCCCTTTCCTTTTACTCAAAACAGACAAGGAGAAAGCAGCCATGGAGTTTCCTACCACATTTCCTCTGGAATTACAGCGCATCTGCTTGAGTCAGGGCCAGAAATGACATTAAGTTGCCATACAAACTCTATGATAAATTTTTTAAGTGTTCTCCTTTTGGCCAGAAGGGAATTTTTTTTATTTTTTCTTTTAATGGTTAACTACTAAACCTGTGGCCAACAACCCACTTCTTTAATATGGATCCTTCTCTTAAAATTTATGTATTTGTAGCCAAATTATAAATCTGTGGGCTAAAAGACATCTTCCTTAACATGGGCTTTACTCCTGGTACAAAAGAGCTTTGAATTTCAAACATGGCAGAAGGAACAAGCTCTTTTTTGGGGTACCTTTCTCCAGCTATGAAGAAGGGGAAAAAAAAGACCGCTATCTCATTATGTGAAACTATACTGACAGTGAAAAGAAGCTAATTTTGAAAGCATTGTGAATTAATTATTCTTTCATAGTATGACATCTTCAAAAATACACCTTGTGTTTGTTCTTAACAGAGCTAAGAATTCAAATCACTCCAGGAGATCCTGAGCAACACTCAGGCTGGAGTCCTGTATGTGGGATTAACTCAACTCTGAATTTTCATTATTTCTTTCCAAGAAATATGCTTACATAGTAATTTGCTGTTGTTTTCTGGAACCTACTGGGAAATGTCAATTTGACAGAAAGAGCCATAAAGCCAGTCCTCTGGGTAAATGATGCAGCAGTACCAAAATGTACAGCACCAATCAGGGTTGAGATACGCACGAAGCATCATACACACACCTTACAGTAGGGTATTGGGGTAGTGGCACTACATACACGGAGTTTACAGGCAAACAAGCACAAACTTCTCCCTTGCCTAGGGCTTTGTTTCAGTTCACCGAACAAAGCACCAAAAAGTAATTACAGTCTTTTTCTTGGAAATTGTTTCAGACCCTCCTTGGAGGTTTCTGCTTCAAAGGCATTCCAAATTATAACAAAAGAAAGTGGGCTCTTTGCCCAAAGTTTGAGAAAAATTACATTTAATAGCACAAATGTGGTTTTTGGTGGTTTCTTCTCATATCAGGAAAGAGCAACCAGGTTTGTTTGAAGTGTTATGTTCAGGAATTGCCTTCTTCTTCCTAATTCCGAGTAAAAGACAGCTGGAATCTGTCCTGACTTAGCCTTATACATTACCGTTAAGGCAGCTTCATCTCACACTGTTCATAATTTCTTAAGCTGAAAAAGTAGAAAAATAGTCCAAAACTTCACAGGCTGCAGATCCATTCTTTCTTCTGCTAACCCATGATGTCTGCCTCTCAGCTATGCTGCAAGGAACAGAGTCTAAAACAAAGACAAAACCCGTCCAGCACTTCTTTTTTTTCCACAGAATCTTAGAAGCTCATCATTACTTCTTCCATCAATACAATTCTTTGTGGAAAGTATCGTCTGTGAAGTCCTACTTTAGGAAGTAGGGAGATGTGTCTTGCTAGTGACTTATTACTCACAGAATTTAAAGAAAGTCTAACCAAAAAATTCTAGAAAACAAACCAGCTGAAATATTACTGGCACCATATCTATTATCCCTTCTACTCAAGACAATTAAATCAAGTCTCTAAAAAACAAGGTGTTGAAAATACTGATGCCATGGGAAAACAGAGTTAAAGGTCTCAGCTCAAAAATAACATGTAATTTCTAGCTTCTCTAATTCCGTGTCTTGCGCTCATTAACAGATCTTTTATGAAAAATGTTATTCTAGATAGTACAGAATCATAAAAAATTTAAAATTGTGTTATGAATAAAAATAGAAGAATACATGCATTTTCCAGAAAAAGAATAATAAGCATTATCAGTAAGACAAAGATGGAAAAAGGGTCATCAAATTGAGAAGTTACTTGACTTAAGTTGATAATTTTATATTATGATAAAGTGCACCTGGTCTGTAGAAAACTCTATAGCACTGTCACAGGTTTGGTGTCATGGCAACATGAAACAGACTTTTGCATGTATAGAAGTTTCTGCCCCTTTTGAGCTCCTGTACATATTTCAATTACACTGCAAGTATTTGCAGAGATGCTGTAAGACTTTTGCAAAAATCCAAGTTACTTTTTGACAGCTTGAAAGCTGTTTGCCCCCACAAACATTCATGACCTGAAAAAATAACTTCTACTGGATGCATTAAGAGACCTAAGAGAATCTCTGTCTTACATAAATCAATTCTTTTACAAATAAATAGTAGTCAGCTATCCATCTTGTCTAGTGACTATTTCACTCCTTTTCTCTAAAAGATTTGGTTTTGGTTTAGATTTTGATGGTTTTAGATCTTGTGTCTCTATACTACATATGATCTTTCCATAATAAATACTTATTTCTTCTTTAAAGGAAGCTGGTTAGCACCGGCGATCAGGGTTAAATTACATCATGTTGTGTTGAAAATATTTCAACAACATAATTACTCCAAATTGAAGTAACTTGTCCCATTTATCTTAGCTTGAAGCATTTTTATTAGAAGAATGCCATAATGTGGTTCTTTTCTTCTCTGACCGTGTGGCACTGCCACAGGGCTAGGCTAAAGTACCATTGATGGATTTCCTTATGTGTTGCTGTGTAGCCTTAGCTGTGATGTTGTGCATAGACAGAGTTCAAAAACAGTCACAGAATTACGTCAATGACTGCTTTCTCTACTCAAGAGGAGGTGGCATGAACCCATTTTGGGGAGACGAGAGGTGGAGAAGTGGCAGAGGCAGAACTTTTGGTATAAGTATTTCTAAATGCTTAAGTAGAGACTGGTGGTTCTGGTCCCAGACTGGCATCTCAGGAAGCAGAACAGGAGCAGTCCACAGTCACAGCAAAAAGTCACAGTCCCACCTACTGCAAATGCAAGTTTGGTAGAAATAAAAAAAGGCTGGGCTAATATAAATTGACTAAAGATTTACCAAAGGTCAGCCCTGAGTTATATTGAGCCTTAATAGGAATGGAAGATAGCTAACAGACCAAAGGATTGGATTAAAATTTTTCCACTCCATTTTGTCACTGGGTTTAACCAGAGTTGACTCACAACTGATTTTTATAGTTCTGTAACAATTGAAATTGATTAGACATATGCAAATAAGATTTGGTAAGACAAACACTTTTTTTGGGTTTTCTGAAACCACTTAACAGAGTAAACAATAGGGTCAATATTTTCCATCTCAGGTTTAAACATAATTTCTACTTGACAAGGATAAAAAGGAATCTACATTTTTTTGAAGCCATGCGTTGAAAGCATTAGATTAGAAGTTAAAGAGCACAGCACAATGATTTAAAGGTTGACTGGGATTCCAAATTGTATTCCATGTTTTATTACATATTTGAAAAACTAATTATAACTAAAACCTAACTGATGCCAGAGGAGGACTAAGAATGTTTATAAAATACTATAATTGAATTATCACCAAGAAACTAGTGTTGTGAGATGAGAAAAATCATTATGCAATATCAGTGTGATATCAAATGTGTGAAATCTAAACCTTTTTGGAGTTGAGAACATTTCATTTCAGCTACCTAGTAATTCACCTTTCAGCATTAGACGCCATTATTGAATGATGAAGACTGTAATAGATGCTGAAATGTATTGCAGTATTCTATCCAGGTTGCTGCACAAAGGCGTCTTCCAGACATTTGGGCTATGTATGCTAACACTCTGCCATATCTTCCCAAAGCTTATTTAATAGTCTGGTGTTTAAACTATCACAGTGATTTATTCCACTGTTAAAACTTATATTTCTTTGACAAAACATTACTGGTTTTAGCACTTTCTTTGACTCCCTGTAACTGAGAATATTAGTGACACAAGCATAATGTCGTATCTATCATCTTTTAACAAAAATGCCTCAAAATTTTTTAGTTATCACCATGGCACTTGACATATTTTCCATCAGTATCTTCCCTTCTTCAAATTCCTTCACTAATGACTATCTTCTCCCCTATTTTAAATTTTTTATGTTTCACTGCACTTGCAAATTTCTGTTACCATTCCTTCCTACAATACATTTTTATTGGCTAGATACATTATTCCTTCACATGATTCCACCTCTTCAAGCCTGGACTGTAGATTTTCCCACTGCTCCTTCATTTCAAAGAATATTCCAGACTTTCCTCACTTTGCTTACATACTTTTCATACAATTTGGTAAGATATCTGCATTTTTTAATTTGGTTTATTTTTTAATTTTCCCAAGTCTCCCCTGTAAGTTCAAAGTGTGCCACATTACCTAGCAATACAAAATTCAATATAAAATTGAAAAGACGACTATGCATTTTACATGGCAGAGACAGTGGAGTTAAGAACAAGATTAACCTTTGGCAGGTTCTGGATGTTTTTCCGCCTCTTGTCTCATTAGTCTCAATAAAACCAGCTATGAAAGGCTGAGTAATCCTGTATTCAAACTGAAAAGGATTTCAGTTTGCAAATTATCAGAAAGATCAATCCTGAAGACAAAATACAGGGTATCAGAAAAGAAAAGAAACTAGCTCAAGGAAAGTGAAGCTGATTGTTTTACACTTTAGTCCCCCTTGAATCTGGAGACACAATCTCTTAATAAAATATTCTAATTTTTTTATAGCATGCACATGGTGAAACAGAGCAAAATTCTACTTCTAAAATTCCTTTAAAACCTCAGCAATTTCCCCCATATTGTTGACAAAGAAACACACCCACGCACAGTAAAACTAAAACTGATTGCAAAGCGACAATGTGGCTTCCCGATATTCACCAAAATACATAACTGTGGAAAATCAGTATGCTTTGGGAGAGCAACCCAGAAACAAAAAAGCCATTCGTTTAAGAACTCAGATAACTATAAAAAAGGAAACTTTGGTCAGCTGATAGCTGTTAGAGTTGCTGTTGGTCATCGCACAGAGCTCAAAACCTGGAATCTCATTTCTCAGACATCTCTGTGACACCTGAAGCTTTCTCCTCAGAAGTATCAACTCTGGTCTATCAGGCTTTGCAAAAGTTGTTTCAGCTCTCAACTCATATCCTTACCTCAGTGTTTGCTATTTTGACAGTGAAAAATCTCAACATCATTTGGGTGTGTTTTCCCAACCTATGCTGAAGAGCTCACATAGTAATAAAACTACTAAAATCAGTGTTTCCCTATACGGCAAATTAGACAAAAAAGGAAGTAGATGATGTTTTTAATTTGAAATTCCACCTGAAACTTCACAAGCATTGCTTTGAACTTTGCCTATGTAAATTTCTCATATGGAAAATGGAACCAATATTTTTCAATTTGTCTTATTCCGTTTGGTCAATTTATTAGCATTTTATGTATTTCTATGTTGTGATTTTAAAAAAAAATATTTAATAGCTTAGGCTATTTCAGTTCTCCTGTGTTTGCTATAGATTTTTCTTTTAAATTGCTATTTTTCCTTCAATATGAGATAACTTAAATTCATTTTAGGATGGTGCTGGGATCACTTTTTCCCCATTACTTCATATATTGTAAATAAGAAGAAAATGCTTTTTTACTGCAGTCAATGTGTAAAGCCTCTCTGTTTGCATTTTGAATGTTAGCTCATTGTCAAACACCAGAATTAAAAAAAAAGGTCTTCTGAGGAAACCAGAGGTACAGTAGTATTACACCAACAAAAAAGAGGCATGAAATTTCATCAGTCTTATAGTGCTATATATTTGGCTCAATTAAAACTTTCATCAAGTTAATCCAATAAATAAGCCCTAACTGGATTACAGGATGCAACAATTGAGAACTCTGAAAATGGAAGATGCTGTATGAAAACTGCTTGTTAAAACTTCATTTATTTGTAGGTGGGACAATTATGTTTTAGAAAAGGATGACCAAAATTCTGTATTTTACTCCTGTCTTTATCTGTTATCAGTAGATAGCGATGAGCAAGACCAAAAAAAGCTTAAGCATCAGTCCCATTCCTTTTTTGTTGTGTTTGGTCAATAAAACAAATATTTCTGCACGGAACCTGGTGGAATATGATCAACAGAAGGGACTCAACACACTGGTTGGAATTTAAAGTCAGAAAATTTGAACCTACTTATAAGAAAAGTAAATCCATTTCAGAGAGGCAAGAAACATCCCAAGCAGACTCTGGCACTTTCAGTATAGTATGACCCAACCATTCTGAATCATTTTAGAAGAAAAAATAAACTATTAATGCTTACCTAAACTCCACACTAGGAGAGGTGGATGTGCAAGAAAGTGCCCAAAGGAGAAATTAATAAAATTGGAAGTTCTTGCACTTGTTTTATTAAGAGAGAAAACACTGTAAGCATTCTTATATCAGTTCTCTTCCCTTTTCTGCGTTAGCCTGCAGATTTTGTTCATACTTACCAAAAGTGCTCTTCATTTTTCGAGCAGAAGATCTATGAATAGGGTAAGACACAGCTACAACCACACTTTCAACGTCAATATTCCAACGGGGTTCCCTGTAGATGGGACACTGATGCAGTTTGTCTCATCAGACACTGAATTTTCCCTTCATGGTGGACGGTCATTTAGGAACAACTATTAATTCCAAATACTCTCCAAGCTGGTCAGCATACTCACTTCCTTTGTACACACACTGTAGGTGCTGTGTTGCTCCTCTCTCTCATAAGAGAAACATGACCCTTAAGAAATTCCTGGCTTTAGCAAACAGAGCTCTCCTCCATCCTGCCTTTCATGGGTTTACAATGTGATCGTGCATATGTGTGCATACATATGTTAGTAACAAAAATATAATTTGACCTTTTACTTTACTTTGAAGAACAAAGAATTCAGGTGCATATACCTGTATCTATGTGGTGAGCACACGTATGTTGACTACAAATACATACATATTACATGTATAAAGTCATTGAAAAATATAGGTGGAAAGGGCCCGTCTGAGGTCCTGGCCCCTTCAAAAACTGCTCAAAGCACAATTAATCTCAAAGTTCGAGTAGGTTGCTCAAGGCCTTGTCTAGTAGAGATACACACAATAAAGCTAATTTGCAAATCTCATAGCCAACCACTCACTGAAGTATGTTATTTTCTTTCAGCAGTTGATTTTTTCCTTCATATTAGAGGGAAATAAAATGTATCTGATTCCATTCAATAGGATACTGATGACTTCTATAGAGGGTAAATGAGCAGATTCTGCATCAGAAACCTGAAGCAGTAGAGTTTACCATCTAGATCATTAACATGAGAAACAGAAACATTTATTTATTCTAGTGTGGTTTCTGTTTCTGGTTGCTCTTGGTTCCACAGGTACTGAATAAACCTCATAGCTGGATGAGGAAAGACTGCAAGGAAAGTGACAGAAAAGATGTCCATATTCAAGGGTGGAAAAGGTATGAAGAAAGAAAACTTATTTCTTCAGACCTTAAAATATTTCTTTGAATTTTGACACATATCTGTCTGATGAGAGGAGGCATGACTTTGTTTTGTTTTCATACCATGGGTATTGACACTCTCTTTTCTCTGATCCTCTAGTCAGAAATCTTGCTAGCTTTAAGGAAAAAAGAAATAAGCCCTCTATGAGTGAACAGCCTATTTTGTATTTAGCTACAAAAGTGTGAGTCTGTATTAAGGACCTTACAATTCTAAGAGCTCACTCATTTAAGAATCAGGGTACCCTTGGAAGTGACATTGAAGGAGTTAATACAACAAGCAAAGAGTAGTGTCAATGACCACAAAAAATTACACCAGAAATGCAGATGGAATAAACAGTGTATTTGGTCCTGTTGAGACTGCCCTGAGTGATGTTTTTTTCTGTCGGGCTTTTTTGTTTGGCTGGCTGGTTGTTGTTGAGCTTTCTTCATTTCTTCTTAAAAAAATTAAGAAAAAGAAACTTTGGCTGCAAATGGTCTCACTCCTGCACTGGTTTAGTACAAGCATTTAAACAAAAGATCCCACAGGTTGTTAGGTGGACTATATTAATTCTCAGAAACATTCCTCTTCCTTCACAAGTCAGTTTTCTCTTGAAAATCATCCACTTAGAGAAATTAGAACAATTTTACAGTATATAGGTTGTCCTGTAGCATTTTTGGAATAAATTATTTCCCTTCCTATGACATTTTCTCTTCTTCATACCCCAGGCATCTATTTGGAAATTTTAGAAGGAATGAATATTTCTTGTGTACTTCAGATCATTTTCTGCAGGCTTTGTTCACTCCACTCTAGACAACAGACAGAGCCATGGTAGAACCATCATAGATGGAGATACATCTAGCTGTAGACAAAAACTCTAGATTCCAGAGATGCTAGAGTGCTTTCCCCGGGAATTATACAGCTAATTTTTTTCCCTATGCATATTCTAAAATCCAGAAGATTAAGGCTAAAAACTTCAAACAGCTTGAGAGCCCCTTACTTTAAGGATGTTTTAATGACTTTATAGCCTATTCCTAAGCAAGAAATCACTTTTAGTCACTATAGATCTCTCACAATCACTTGATGCTTTTGGCACTGGAAGTGTAAAATCTGCTGCTGACCATCCAGACAGAGCACTTTTGGAAGTTCAAGACCTGTCTGGGCATATCTGGACCTATCTGGGTTTACCGCTGACAAGTTCCTGATTATAGTCAAAAGACAAAACATTTATACCAACAGTTTTCAGTGTGATAGTTTGCCACAAATTTGGAGTCTCAATAAAAGCCAGAACAGTTCCCAAAAAACCTGTAGTAAAAAAAAAAAAAAAATCAGCTGACTTCAGCTCTTCCAAGTTTTACATGAATGATTGTAAAAACTTTCCTCTAAGTCAACTTACCCATTTCAAATGCCAAAAGGAGTATAAATTATACAGAGGATATTAATAATATTTACATTCAGCCCTTCTAAAATGAAGCCAAAGAAAGAAAACATCTTGTTCTAATAACATAGATACAATCATCACCAGTCTGTACAAATATTGGAAATATCATGTGTTAGTCCTCTTTGCTGATTGAAAATCAAACAAATAACCAGTTATATTATCCATCAGACCATATTATTAAATAATAATGTGTGAACTGAAACAAGACAGACTCTATTCTTCGTTATAAAGTAGTAGTTTCTTTATTGAATATTACATAGTGGTGAGAAAGAAGTAGTGACACATGTTAAAAAGATTTTCAGCCAGAAATCTGTCTGAAATAAGAAAAAATTGCCTTGACTCATGGCAGTTATTGTCACAGTGAGCAAGATTGTCCATTTTAATTGCATTTTTGGCTGGATTTTTAAATATTATGGTATTTCAGAAGTGATTGATGTCAGTTGCGGCACAAGAAAAGGCACTGTGGTACTTTAACTTGTGAATCTGATGGTTCAATGGCTGTGTGTCCCTTGAATTCTCATAGAGAAGAATTCAATTTCCTGCTTGTGACTGGGAAATGTATTTGCTTTCAGAAAAGTTCTATTGCAAAAGTTAAATGATTGACATGAATTCATGATGAAGCAGTACACTACAAACACTATTCCTATAAACACTATGAAGTGCTATGCTTGCCTTTAAAATGTATTAGCAGTAACAAATATTTGTTTTACTGACAAGAAATGAACTTAACACTTTTCTAATTAAAAACTGCATGAGGGTTTGTGGTTTTAAACAAATCATCATCTACTGGGTATCTACTTTTCTAGAAGAAAAACAAAGTATCTAACTTAATGCAGAAAAATTAAAAGTAATTCATGCAGAAGTACTGCAAATTCAATTTTCCATTATTACAAAAGTATGAAACACCTTGGTACGTTATTACTGTGTCTAGGTACCCTTCAGAATAAAGTATTTTCTGGTGTCTCTTTATATATAAAAAGCTTGACTATTAGACCTGATGTTGTTGTGTGCCTGACAAAGGCACTTCCAAAACTTCTTTGACTCTCCAGCAGTTTAATACAAATGTTCTAGCTTTAAAATGGCAGTCTCTGTAAAGCTTGACCATTCAAAGAAATATCCTTAGCCAGTCTTTGCAGTGGAAGAAAAGGCTCAGGTAGGTGTGAACATACCCATGGGATGAAGACCTGGCTGTATAAGTAGCAGCACAGACAAGGTTTTGGTCTCTGTGATTGTGGGACTCTCTTTGAGGAATGAGTACTTTGACAAAATGGGGCAAGAGTGTTTTTGCAAACAGTCTTGTTAACCTTTAGAGAAGAACTGTAGATTAGGTATATTGGGGTAGTGTTGTCAAAATCCAAAGAGGAGGCAAGGTACAGGAGAGTAAAAAAAGCTTTAGGGTACCAGAGGAAAATAGAATTCGCATCTTTTCATGCTTTCTCTTCTCTACCCTTGAGAAAACAAGACCACAGGGGAAGAAAAAGCCCACACTTTGGGAAACATATGGGAGCTGCAGAGGTATGACCTCATTAAGTTTACAGAGATGTAGTTTGGTAGGTCTCACCAGAGCACTCCAATGAACTGATGCATGTTTTTTCAGGAGAGACAGGCTGGAAAGGTGAGGAGGAAGACTTTTGCTGTACACAAGGGAATGGCTGGAGTGCACAGAGCTATCACCACTGAAGAAGTGGTGACAAGTCTGCTGAGAACTTACATTTGAGTTTAGAGAAGAGACTGTCATGGGCAGCACAGGCTTGTGCTGCAGAAGAAAAAATTCAGGGGTGAATTAAGCCTGTAGACAGCTGAAAGAAGACTTGCAATCACCAAGTGGCTCTCCCAAGGATCTACATCTGAATGTCTGCTATAAAGGCAAAGAGAGGTGAGCACAAACAATCCAGAAGATTTCTAGCATGTATTTAAAATAATTTATTGTTGCAGGTGTCTGATCAGCCATTCAGTGAAATACTTTCTTGGAACTACTGTTCACAATCAGTAAATATATCATCGAAAATATGAAAGTCAAGGACAACCTTGGCTGGTGAAATCATGAGACTGTGCAGTTTAAAATCAAGAGAAGCAAGGCAAACAGAAGAATCTCAGATTTGGAATGGAGGAGAGCAGATTTCTGCCTATTCAGGGACCTATTTGATAACATCTCATGGGATGTTGCCCTAGAGGGCAAAGGACACCAGAAGAACCACCTGATCTTCAAGAACAACCTCCTCAGAGCACAAAAATTGCTTGATCTAATGTTCTGTAAATAACAGAAGTGTTACAGAGAGCCAGCTTGATTCAGCAGGAAACACCAACGGAGTTCAAATATAAAAATACACAGAGTAAGAAGTTGGGACAAGTTACCCAGGAGAAATATAGCGTGCTTGCAGAGATTGTGGTGGAAACGTCCAAAGCTCACATGTTGCTCAAACTAGCAAAGGATATTGTTATGAAAATATGATGATTCCGGATGTTAAATTAAAATAAAAACCGGTTTATTTAGCAATTAAAAAACTGGGACTAAAAAGCCTCAAAAAAATTAGATAAAATTGAAGTCCGAGACCCTTTGATCAGAGATTCTTTTTCAGCCGGTTAGGCTATTAAAAACCCGAGCATAGCTTTGTTTCTCGGCGCGTACTGCTTAAAAAAAAGGCAGAAAAGGTTATAATGTGGCCTGGTGTTGTAGCGGCCGAGGCTCTCTTCGTGGCTTATCCAGATGAAAAGAGGACGAGAATTGAAAATCCAGCTGGGATAAGGAGAAGTCTCCGCCTCTCTTTACTCCCACTTGTGTCTTCATGCTTCACAGTGGTTGGTTGTCTCTTCTCCCAGCTCTGGTGATAGGCTTCTACCTTTTAGCCAATGGCTCGTGGGTTTCTAGGGTTGCTGGCAGCCTCATGGTCTGCCGCGGGGATTGATTTTATCTAAAAGCATGCTTTCATACACTGGCTGCAAAAACTAGGATTTTGTGCTTACAAGGTATGAGAATTTAGAATATAAGACAGATAACACTAAACTACAGCTCTTAAAACTATTTAAACACTCTTAAAACATTTTCATAACTATTTAAAATAAAGGAGTTTGTTAATTTTATATTTTAGTTAGAATAATATTTCATAAAAATATTCTTTAATTAGTAATTAGTTAACAACTCTGATACTTGATGAAAGGTGATGCGAAAGTCTTAAAAGGGTTTATGCATAACAGATATGAAGAGGGTTTCTGTAGGTACACTGGAAACAGAAGAAAGGCTGAGGAAAGTGTGGGTCTGCTGCTCAATGGGGCAAGTGACAAAGTGACATGAAAAACTCTGAAGTGCATTCCCACAGGATCTGTAAGAATGTTTGAGGAACTGTGAGGGCTAAGGGCAGACCATAAAAGTGTAACCAGTGGCTAAAAACCACTTCAACTATGATACAGTCTAATTTTTTTTCTAGTTTTTATAATCTTATTTCTCTCACATGCTTTTATATTTAGGATGACTATATTATCCAAGTGCGACCTGTGACAAAAGATGCCTAGTTTTGACACAGTCATTCTGAGACCCTGGCCAAAGGGTCCAAAGATTCTTGTACTTCCCCTTTCTGAACAGAAATTCTCTTCCAAACTTTGCCTGATATACCTATCTATATTGTTGAACCTATCTATGTTTGGAAAGGAATTAAGACTTTATTTTTGCAGCAACAATGAATCTAAGACCACTAGTGTATTTGGCATTTCTAGGCATCATTTTAAAACTATTAAATAATGATCAGACATAAAGCTTTGTAAACTATAAAATGTTTGGTCTTGAAAATTACTTTAAATTATATTAGTTTAAATTATTGGTTTTCTTTTTGTGCTTCATATTTGATATATCCTCTGAATTCACTTTGCTACTTATGCTTCATTTAATTTTTAATTGCTACCAATTTTCGTAGCTGGAAAGGTAAGAGGTCAGTTCATTTTCCCTTTGTTGAGAAAGCAGGAAATGTTTTCACATTTGAAGACTGGATTGTGCCTTTCCTTCCTTATCTCCACCTCTCCGGAAGGCAACTGACTATATCCTTCTGTAACTCACACATCATTGTGCAATTATTGATTTCAAGGATTCCCTAAAAGCAATTTCTCCTAATTGAAGCACATCAAGCTATAACTTCATCAGCTGTATTAAGTTTAAACACCTTTTATACTGTGTAAGTAGCAAATTTTCCTCAGGAGCCTTTTGGTACTATACCAAACCCTTCTTTATTACACTAGGTTTGGCTTGCTGTCTCATCTTGAATATCTTAAACTTCCTTAGGGGTATATCTTAACTCAAATGTTCCTCTGATGTACTCTACCAAGATACATAACACAGTGCAACTCTCCAAGCGTGGATGCCACCATGTGCAGCTATAAGCATCTGTAAGGAAGTAACTCAGATAAAAGACAGAAAATAAACCACATCACACTATGGCACCTTTAAACTAGTTTGCCTGTACCCACACTAGAGTTTCTTTGGGTGTAATTAATATAGTCTCAAAACCAGAATAGATACTGCCTGCAAAGAGTAAATTTATTGTCTGGTTGCTGAAATTTTGGAGGTGCTTGGTGTTTTCATACTTTTCCACTGCTTCTATATACTTTCCGCACTTCGTGCTGTTTAACCTGAGGGTTGTTAAATCTCACTGGATGTTAATGAATCCTTTATATTCAACTTGGTCAAACAATATCATGAGACACAGAGGGCAGATGAGGCATATTGCTGTGGACAGCTTGAACAATTCCATTTACCATGTAGCAGCCTTTTTTTACCACACATCAGCTTACCCATGATAGAGAGCAGTTGATGACATTAGAGTCATTCACCTATGCTTTGAAGCAACAAATTCCAGATTAGCTTAAATCATTACAAAGGGAGTGATACACTCAGCTGAAGAGGGTAACAGAGTTTTAAGCTCTCTGTACTCACTCTGCGAGAGCACGCTAGATTATGCCTATAATTGGGTTGTTTTTCATCAATCTACTCACCTGCCCCACTCTATAAAGATGAACTTTCATTTTCTCTGCTTGGACTTTGGCAAACTTCACAGCATGAGTTATTAGACCAATTCTGCATACCATTCTCTCTTGCATCATAACCCATATACATCGTGTGTGTCGAGTATTTGGATCTTGTATTTGGTTTTAGCTCTACTGGTTATATAAGTTTATACAAGAGATTTCTTGCCCTGTGAACACACTTACTTCTAAACCACAAACACAACATTTCTTATTTAAAAAACTGTTACCAGGCACTTCAGATTATTATTGCTGCCCACTGTCTGTTATAAGTCTCCTCAAAATCGATGCAAAAAATACAGATCATGTTTTTATCTTCTTCTAGGCTACTAAAAAACTAAAAACACTTTATTCAGAGCAAGTTTGTGTTTTTGGAGCCTATGTGAATGCTCTAACCAAGAAGAAGACAGGGGAGCTTCTTTTTCAGTAACAGTGCTTTTCTTCCCCATGAATATTTTTAAACTTCCAAAGAATTTTCAAAATTCATCTACAAATTCACTCATCTTGGACTTCCCCTTTTATTCAAATCATTCTCTCAGAGAATTGCCAATTCCTGATATTGCTTGCCAGCTTGTCTCTTGCACCTGTCTTTCCTAGGAATGGCTGAAACTGAACATTTTTCTCATTGAATAAAATGTTCTTGAATAAACAGTTCTCTCCTTCTTTGTTCATTTTTGCTTTACTGCTTTACTTCCTGCTCTCCTGTTAAAGTCACCATTTTGGTAACACATTTTTAAACATTCTCATAAACAACATGATTTTTAAAAAAATTATAAGAGCAATATTTTTTTTTTGTTGTGGAAAATAAATACTTCAATATGTTTATTTTTTAATATGATTCTTGTAGTAATTTAACTGTTTACCGATACTTTTATCTTTGAAAAGATGGCGCCTGAAAAATCTTTTGATCATTCAACCCTATCAGTAAAAACATTTTGAGTGTGCATCACCTACATATATTTATATAGATTTATTTATAAACCATACACAGGCATTATTGTGCTTATGTACTATGTACATTAAAATCTTAAAAATTCTTAAAAAAAAAAGCATGAGATAAAGACAAAATAAATACCACATGAATTTTTAGAAACATAATAAAATATGTTTTCAAAATATTTTCTTCCCACATCCCAGCAGATTGTCTTGCACAATCCCTGAGATGCACTCACCCCACTTTGGAAATCACTGGTTTAAGTAGCTTGATTATCAGCACTGAAACAGGTTTATGCAGAGCCTTGAAAGTTGCCTTTCTTGTTAAAATTTCTTTTCCTACCTTTGCACACAATATCCAAAAGGGCTCACTAGAATGCTAAAGGCTGCCCGTGGGAAGAATAATATTGTGGAGCAAGTGCCTGTATACCTAATTGCAGTTTCTAGATTGGATATCAGAGTGCATAGAAAGAATCGGTTCTGGTGTTGTCAAGCCCATCTTGTCACGAAGGTGAAGGATGGTTGGGTGTAGCACACTGCTGATACACAATCATGTGAGTCAGTCTTTGAGAGGCATCAGAGAGGGAAGGAGCACTTCTGTCTGAAAGAGCAAAACAGAAGCTTTGAATTTAATGTTTATGGGATTACTTTTTTTTCTATCTAGACAAGCAAGGGCGTCTAACAAATATTTAAGTCTAGAACAGGGGAGTGAATCCAGGATGTTTTGGAAGGTAAAAGGGCTGGAGGCTCCCATTTTCCAAACAGTCAAAGGAACAAGTTGTGTTCCCAGGAACTGAGGAGGGGATAGGATGAGTACTCTAGTAGCTGTAAAGCATTCCAGGCAGGCCCCTGAGATGTACAGAATTTATGTCCTGATGATTACCCATTTAAAACCTAATTCTTGTTAAGACAGACACAGGTGACATTTGCTTAACCTCTACTATGAGAGATCAAAGTGCTCTTTGAACAACTAGAGATTTAGTCAAGGCCAAGTTCTGAGTTACTACACTGGATACATTCTGTGCCAGATACAAGGATATACAAATTATGTCTGAGATGAGAACAGTTGAATCAGCCATTGCCATCATTCCCTTAGATGATGAGTTGCTATCCAATTTAATATTAGAATGCAGTACTCACAAAATTACCTCACAATGAATGCAGAGGAGAGGAGGGAATGAAGAGGAGAGCCCTTTTATAATCTCTAATTCTGCTTTTGCTGTAAGGGCAAGCAAGTGAAGTTTTTTCAGGGACCCCAGCTGAGATTGAAAGCATGGAGAAATGCAAAAAATAAGACTACCAATATGCTATACCGTTCATTATACAATAAAAACTGTGTAGTGCAATATAAAATAAAAGCTAAGGGATGGGGAAATAGCTCATTTTCTCCCTTGAAGGATGTATCTTCAAGGAGTTCTTAATAAGGCAGGATCTAAATATTAAAATAACCAGTTCAAGATGCTTGATTTGTATAGGCTGTGGAGTTTTTTAATATATTGATTTAATTAGTCACCATTGAACCATATTTAGAAGATAAGTGAAAGCCTCTAAGGACTTATTTATTGACACCATATGGCAGTTCTTAAAAGTGATGTTCAAATTATGTATAATGAGCCACATAAAAAAAAGAGGATGTGCCATAAAAAGGACTCCCAAGCAAAAATGATGCTATTGTTGAAGAATATAAGTTTTAATATGGGATTTTAGAATCTCTTCCAGAGATGAGGTGCCCTACAGCTGACTGAAAATATTTGCAGGTAGTGTTCATATTACATGATGTAGCTGCAAAAAGCACATTTTTATGATGGATTAGAAAACTACGGTAGGAATAGACAGAGAAGATGAGTCAGGGAGGCAGGAGAACCTGAAAAAGGATAGCAAATCAGAAAGATATGCTGTTCACATTTTCACAACATTAAATGCATCTCTCAATTTAAAGGTATCTGCTCAGACATCAACCTGCAGTTACCTATTTTGATACATGATGCTGACTACAATTTTCATGAAATAAACTCTGTGTCTAGTGTATGTCAAGTGATTCTTAAAGCATCACTGTAGTATTACTGTCATGTGAATTTGGTTTCATTTATGATCATTCTTTCTGATGTGTTTCTCAGAAAATTTTAATAACTCAAAATATTTTTAGAAAGAATTGAACCCATAGTATGCATTACACAAAGACACACACACACACACAAAATATTTCAAGCTCTAGCACTGAAAAGTAGAAAAACTAAAATTATGGCTTCGGCCTGAGGTCCCTGTGCTGATGGTGATACCTCACTGGACGACATTCTGTTCTTCCTGAACCATTTGAGAAGTCCAGGGGAAATATTTTTCCCTCAGTTAATTTTTTTCACAGAATCTGTACCTCTTTAAGTAGCTCATTCTTCATCTGTCTACCTTTGACACAAGCAATTTCCTCCTTGCTGCCTGGGTACCACCTGGAAAAACACTGACAGTACAGGCCACAGACTCCCTAATCTGTGTGCATAATTTTTATGATATAGAAGCTGCTGTGGCAGAATCATTAAAGAACTCCTGTCCCTAAACCTCTGGCTGGCTGGAGGGAGCATAAAACCTCCTGATTTTTGCTAACAAATACCATGGCAGCTATGGCATCACAGTGTGAATAGCATATTGAACTCATCTGTGTCCAAAAACAGGAGATTAAGTAACAGTATAGATCCTCATGAGCTCACTAAAGAGGAGTGTGAATGAAGAGCAATTGTTCCTGGAGGGACTCGAATGTCTTGTACTAGTATTGCTACACATGTATCACAAAACTCTCTACTAATTTTTAATGGCAAGTGATAAGGCAATTCCTAACAATAAAGCTCAATTACAGGCCAAGGCCTACTCAGCCCATGCAGTCTGGGACTGAAGGTGGTCACTCTGGGAGTAGCACTGGAGGTGGACAGCCTATTTTCCAAGCAAAAACTGGGAGGGACTGGAAAAGGTGGGGTCTAATGAATTGAGCTTCTACTCTCTTCATTGAGTGTGTAGCTATGTCTAGGTGAATTTTCATTGAAAAAGAACTCCCACATCCCTGACCCCAGGGCTATTCTTTCCCATTCCCTGCACCAATCAAATTCCTCCAAAGCAGAGTGTGTTTCCACTCTCCAACAAAAGGTGCAGTACAGGTGTTTAATGAGGTACCATAGTCCTTATCCCTTTCCCCAGTCTCATAAACAACAAAAACGGTTTGGTTAAAAACACCTAAAAAAATTTTTGGCACGTGGGCATTTTCAATTTGAATAGTTTAAATGAAGCAGAATTACAATAACGTAGAGACAGGATTTTAAAAGAGAAAACATCAAGCAAGTTTCACTAAAACCAATGTTATCTAGGTCTACTGTTTGTGATGTGGAATACAAAACCCAACCCAACACAAAAGAACAAAAAAACTCCAACCAACCAACCAACCAACCAACCACAGCAACAGCAACAAAAACAATCAGTGAGCCTAGTTCTGGATCGTAAATTACCTGGCAAAACTTGCTCAGTTAAAGTCTGGATCTGGATCTGCTTAGAGTATAGACCTAGTAAAGTTCACCAAATCAAGTCATGCTAAAAAGATGCTATGAAAGGCAGAGTTGCTGATGCTCCAGCTGTCCCATTTGCCTGATATTTCTCACATTTCTGAAAATACTTAGAGCTCTTGTCCTAAGAGCATTGAAAAAATTGGGAAGAATAAATGGCTTGTACACCAGTGACCCTGTGGAAGTGCCTTTGGTGGTCCTGTAGACATCTCTCCATGTTTGGATAACTTTAGATCTTTGAGAAAACAAAACAGGGTTTGTCCATGTTCAAAATATATTTTTGTTGCATTTTAGTGGATGAAGTCTAAAATAATTCCATCATTACTGAAGATGCTTGACTGTATCAATGTTCTCAGGCCTGAAGAGAATAACATGCAAGAGCCTCCTTTACAGAGAAATTACTTATTTCCAACCCAGTGTACAAAAAAAAGGCTGTCTGTGCCCTGTACCAGATATTTTATCTAAAGCTGATTTTGAAAGCAGAGTTGAGTACAAGCATTCAGCTTTTTGTTCAAATTCAGAGAGTACAATGGGTGGCTCAGCTGAGGGAAGTAGACTGGAACAAAGATTACACAGAGATTAAGATTCATGTGGAAGGGAGGCAAAGACCAAAAAGTAGAGATGAGATCCCAGGATTTAGCTGGTAGAAGACAAACTAGAGAAAGTACAACAAGGAGCTGAGGTCGGTAATCAGACCAAAATGGCATAGACTCTGTCCCAGGACTGGTATGAGAGGAAGAGATAAATACCTTGAGAAGCAATGACAATATGAAGGAAGTAGACAGAGAAAATTGTGCAGGAAGAGTGATGGAAGGGATAAGGAAAGAAGAACAAATTGGAAACATGAAGATGAAAGAAACAAATTGGATTAGGTATATGGGATGAGAATTCAGGGAGGGAACTTTAACAGGAATGTTGCACAATCTAGAGAGTCCATGTGGAAAGAACACAAAGGGTAGTGAGATGGATAAGGACCTGACCTGGCTGAAAAGACAGGAGAAAAGAGACTATGGCACATACAGAAGTCTGTTTCATAAATAACCTGAAAAAGGTGGAAATATATAATACATAGGAAACCTTATTTAACTCTGGCATTTCCTAACTTATAAATAAAAATGCAACAAAAATATATTTTGAACAAACAAAATAAATGGACAAACTCTTTACCTTTAAAAGCCATTGTTTAAAATAATTTCCATGTGTGCTTGTGAGTGTACATGTATGAAACAAAAAATAACAAGGAAGAGATTAACCAGTTTGTGTGTTTCAGACCTTTCCACTTAAGATAAGAAAAAGACTACAGCTTAAGCTATATAAGCACATTACACATTTCTTTTGATCTTATGTCGCTGGGTTTTGTGTGCCTTTTTTACTTATAATTGTTTATTCTGATAGACATGCTATGCAACTTTTCTGTTGCATTAACTATATAGTTAATCAAATAACTGAGTGGTTTTCTTTTGCTACAAGCTGAAACTCAAATATGTCTTCGCTTGCCATAGTCCATCATAGACTTAAAAACCTCTTAAATGAGAAATGGATTCAGTTCATGAACATACATACCATGATGGGTTGCCAACATAAATCATCCCTCTTTATATGTCTCACATGTTTGGCCCATATAGCTTTTTTACACCTTATTTTTCAGTTGTCAGTAGGTTTGTAAGATGTCTTACTTGGAATCTTTTGGATCTCCTCCAATGATTTGGGATCCCCTAGGGTATCTGGTACAGATTGATTTATTATAATAAACATTATGCAGTTTATGCCTCCGAATAGCCCTTGCTGTAGCAGTGTGTTTGCTCCAGCAAATGATTAATAACAAAATGGGTTCACTGTACACTCATTGCCTACATACTCGCAGCTATTGAAATGATACAGCATTATGAGTTCTTATGGCTAACCAGGGGCAAAAAACATCCTTCTTTCCATTTCTATAGCTACCTCAACAGATAACACTGAGAGCTGAAAGCAAACTGAAAAGATTGAAAAAATCTGAAAAGGAACCAGAAGGTAGAGAACAGAGCACTGAGTAGACAAACGTTTTCGGTTTCAAATTGCTAATAATTTTCACCCACTTTTAACACCTTATTTCCCAATCCTCCATTCATTCACCTAAAATGTTTTTACCTGAAGCTTTTCAAATGACTCCTCCATTCAATATTGTTCTAATATTTTGAAACCAAGAGAAACTTTTCTTACCACGGGTGTTTTCATTTATAGATAATTTCTTTAAAAATATGTACAAATTCTAATGAAACGTCTCTTCCTATATTATACAGATAATAGAGACAAATTTATTATCTGTAATACAAGTGTTATACAAACAAATAAGCAATATAGCTCACAATATATTTACATTACTTTTCCAAAAATTTGCATTTTCAATTTTATTGATTTTGACTGTAATGATTACTTTTTCATTGCAGAAAATATTTCAGAACAGATTTTTCTGCACTGAGGTGTAAAGGCACTTCAAATGTACCCCGAGGAACTAGCTCAGCTCTTTCAGAAACCCAGCTATTAATATTCCAGTTTGTTGTTAGGTGTAACATGCCTGAGAGGTGAGGGAAAAACATTTGTTCCTTTTATCCACAACTGAGTATCCAGTCTTATGGACTGAGGACCTGCCCCGGGAATAATGTATCTGAAAGAACCACAGTCATTGCCCTGAAAATTCTAGAGTCCAGAGACACGAACAGGACAAGAAAGCAGGCAAAGGTACAAGTAAAGGAAGTAATGGGCCTAGCACACCTGTACATGGTTTTATCAGATAGTTTCTCAAAGGACTGCTGGCTCTAGCCCACAAAATATGGCTATGCATGTTACAGAAGAGCAAGGTAGCACAGACACTTTAGCAGCATCTCCTTGCATAATGCAAGGACACAGTCCTAAAAGCATCTCAATCTGCTAGGAGAGGTACTCAAAAAGTAAAGGCCTAGATAAATGTCATGCACTGATTTTATATGGAAATATAAGATCTATTTTCTTAAGTAAGAAAACTGATTTATTTGGGATTACTTGCTCAGAATGGAACAGCAACAGGTAGAGCTCTCTCAGATAGAACCATTTTGATGATGGGATTTTAATCAGTCATCTGAAAGGCTTTGATTAGTCAGTGTCTACATGCTTTTACCAAAATGAAACGCGATTATTCTAAACCAATGGTAACAATTTAGAGTATGTGCTTTAAGGTAAGACAGAACTATGCAATATGGAGAAAGAAGGAAGGAAAAATACTTTATGCTTCTGTTATATATTAGGTCCACTATAACAAGACTCACAAAGAACTGAACAGTACCACACTTCCCTCTCCATTCTCCTCCCATTCAACACACATTTTTAAAAGGCTGTGAATGCTAGAAGGTCCAGGTCTTTGAAAAGAATGAATACTAAAGTTTGAATCATAAACTTGGGTACCTTCCGTCACTGCACACATTTGCTAAATTGGTCCACTTAGGTTTTAGACTGGAACTGAGCAAAACATAACATTATACTACATATTAAAAATTAGTGCTGGGAATGCTGCCAAAAGCCATACACATGCCCCACTGGTACTTCTTTGAAGATACTCTCTTTTTCTTCAGAACCTCAGTGTCATGAATTTTGATTAATTTCTTCTGTTAAAACAGCAGTGAAAACCTTAAAAATAATATGACCGAAGTTACAAAGAGTTTGAAAGAATAGATGAGGTATGGGAGCTGCCCCAATAACCTGGCTAGATATTAGAGCAATGCCTTGGACAGCCAGATCCCAGCAAATCAGAACTGCCAAAATTCAGCCATGACTGAGCTTTAAAGCTGCAGTGAAGTGTTACTAAGTGCAGTGTTCCTGGCATAGCCATCATGGCATTTTACACGGCACCCTCATCCATGGTTAGGGGAGACAGAAGCATTCACTAAAGGATGGATCCGGAGAGACAAATCTTTTCTCCTCAGAGCATCCACTCTTCAAGACCAGAGAGAGATTTCTTACAGGAGATGCAGTCTGTCTGTTCACCCACCTGCAACACCCTTCACTGCCTCCTGTCATACAATTACATGTGTTAGACTGTGTGAGAAATCCCTGCAACTCAGTAAACACACCGTCTAAGTTTGACCATTTCCACAGACCTAATGAAGTAGTTTTGCTCTTTACTTATGATTACCAATATGGAGCTTTCTGCTTCTCAAAATGCTTCTTCACAGTAGTTGTGGTAGGGATAAAATCACAGATAACGTAAAATAACATGGCTAATCAAATTCACTATTCTGCACCAAGAGCACAAAATTCTCTACTTGATATTTTTTGCAAAAAGGTGTCATAAGTAAATTCAGCAGCTAAATCATAACACACAAAGTATATCAAAATGGGTACAAATTTCCTGACAAGATACTGGTTTCAAAGGAGCCTGAGAGCTCATTTTCTCTCTTCATGCCATCAAATAACCATAAATTTAGCTTCCTAGAAATACTCTGATTCCCAGACAAATTTCCCCAAAGCAAGGACTATATTATGGTGTCTCTAATGTATTGCATCAGCAAGTTTCAATACTTTCTACAACAAAGGATAAACAAAACGTATTTATCAAGTCACTACTTAAATAGAGCACACAGTAGATAAATTTTCCATCTGCTAAATCTAAAGCAGTGAAAACCAGGTTTCTGAAGTCTAAATGAATGGCACTGCAGTGCTGAGGAGAGGGCAGTCTAAATAACTGTCCAAGTTTGACGCTAAGTGACTTCAGCACTTTTCAGAGTTTTTCTTTCTTTTTAATTTGAAAATAAATGCATAAAATATTCCATAAACAGTAGAGGAGTAGGGACATGTGCTACATAATTTCGAGAGAAAAAGCAGAGGATGCAAAAGCAAGAAAAACTTGTCACAGCCCCCAGTGTTATTTTTATCCTTGTGTCAATTTAAGCATAAATGTTTAGGTTTTCAAAGCTAAATAAGCACCTTAGCTATGTTATTCTCCTTAGTTCTGAGTTCCACTGTGTGTCTAGATGTCACAATCACCTTTGAAAATCCTCACAAACAATAATTTCAATTTTGAAGCAATTTTACTCAGAGTCCATAATATGAAAATGCAGAGTATGATCCTTCCACCAGATTTTTGTTTACACAGTATTATATGCTCACTGAGAATAACCTGATAATTTGTGACAGAATTACCTAATATTTTATATACTTATATTTTTCAGAGTTTTCCTGATTTGTAAGTTTCCAGCATGAGGCTACAGGCAAAATTATAAACAGGGACCAAAACAAGATAGATTCACAACTTTCAGTGTCCCAGTGGCTTTTTTTTTTTAAGAAGAAAAGAGCATAAAGTCTTTGAGTGCCTATTTGATTTATTTGTTCCTCACAGTTATATGCAGTTGCAAAAAAATTTTGACCTTTTTGTCATTCTTATTATTCCATACAGAACACCTGAACATGGTCATATTAAGCCAGAAAGGAGTCTGCCAGTTCTTTCAGTCAAATCATGTTGAGGCATAGACCTAGCAGCAAGTTTTGATATTGAAAATATATATTGACACTTCAGACTCATCATCATTTCATACTGAACAGTGCTAGTATTAATCCTTACTTGTTTGTCTGAAGGAGCTTGTCAAAGCCAGGCTTTAACAACATTGCTTTCATATTGGGTCTGTCTGGGATGAAGTTAACTTTCTTCACAGCAGCCTGTATGGTGCTGCATTCTGGCTTTATTCTTCTGTAAATAGAAATGGTTACTGTTTCTTATTTAGAAAAAAAAAAGTTTAAGTGA
>VZRS01007954.1:221112-336728 GCA_013398055.1 Ifrita kowaldi | reverse complement strand
TCATCTTCCTGCCTCCTGCATTATCCTAGTATTTCTTGCTTTCCTCACACTTGTGTCAAATCATCAATGTTTAATGGATTCCTAGCTGCAAGAAAAGAGCTTCTTGCAAAATCCTCTTTGAGTCCTTAGGAACAGTATCATCTTTGTATTTCTTGTGAAATTTGACTTGGTATTCAGTGGTTTTTAATTCTTATATCTCATAATCTCTGCTCTTAGCTGTCTGCACGGTGTCCTCTCACAGGATACATCTGAAATGCTTAAGAAGAAAGTGGGATTGACTAATTTACTGTCTTCCTGGTTAACTGCTGTGTTTTCAACCATCCCAGCTAGGTATCTCCAGAACAGGTACTGTCCAGGCACAACTTGGGGAAAGTATATTCCTGAAAGTACTACCAAAAAGTAACATGGACAACCATGTACATCAGTTTTGGCACTAGACTATCCTATTACAGTACCTCAAAAGGCTTTACAAACCTCATGTAACACATACCTGCAACTTCATGGTAAAAAAAATACCACTGTCATGAGCTGCAGCATAATCTTAAAACTATTCAGGACACTTCAAACTGGAAACATCCCTACCTGCCTCGTACCCTACCCCAGCTCCCCACACACACACTCTCAAAATTTGGACTTGGGGACAGCTGCACAAATTCAGTACGGTGTGAAGAAACTAATCTACTCTAGGAGTCTGCTCTGTGTGTACCAGTCAGTCTGAGCATGCAGTTTTGAAGATAGCAAGAGCTCTAGGATCATCTTTTCTTCAGTAGCTACAACCATCCTGTCAGACTGTGTGCCTAATCCACCTTTGTTTCAGAAGGTGGAAGTCTTAACTTATTTAGGAAAACACAGTAAAAATTCCACAATCAGCTACAAACAAACAAGTAAAAGATTCCATCTGTCACATCCATATGTACAACAGAAATATATTTCATGACAAAAGAAAACAATAGATTTTAAAACCCATTATAATTTGTGGAGAAAGGGAATGGTTTTAAAAAACTATTTAAGGGAAGAGTTCTTTTGCACCAAAATGCCCCCCCAAAAACCTCTTGACTTCTTTCATAGGTTTCATTTATGGTAGTGTTCTTGTTTGAAATTTATCATAATTTTACAAAGTGGTATAAGTTTTATTTGAGCAGTCTTAGGTCTTTATATGGAATGAAATCTTAAAAGAAAATATAGTGATAAGCATGCATTATTTCCTTCTTTACTTTCCCTTCTTTCTCCTTGTTTGAAATGGGGTTAGTGAATACACACAGTCTAGGAAAAATGAGACATTTATTTTCTTAAAATGTCTCTTCCTCTGGAATTTTAATAACTAGTTCACTGTTTCTGGATCACACAGCCTAAAGATGGCACTGAAGCTTCCAGCCCTGAAGAATCTGCAGGCAAGGCACAAATGTAAGTTGGTGAGTACTTCAGTCCAGGGACTTGGATAAAGGACCACTGTGCTGTGCAAGTTTAAGGTGAGAAGACCAGTACCTTGCATGATTCATCTCACTGTTTGGTTGTGTTTGTTGTATTGACACAGTGAAATATTATCACCTTGTAGTGACTTCAAGTTTGCTGTTATGGGAGAAAACAGGTTTTATAGGGGAATGTTGGCTTGAAACCCATATTTGTGATTAATAGGCATCATATTTTGGGGGAGATAAACAAATTGAGAGAAGTATAGTCAAACCCTGAAAGAGACGCAACTTTATAAAAATTGTGTTATACTCCTGCCCTCTGTTTCAGTGTTTATCTTCCATAAAAATCTACTCTTCCGCTATGTAAGATTTATTATTATGTATCACCTATTCAGAATTCGTTGAATTAGGGTGCTTTTATTACAGACAAAGGGATGATTTCTTTATTCTGCACATAAACAAGCACTGTGATCAGCAAAGCACTGTATCTGTACCATCTCTTACTCTAGCAGGATTTCTGCAGAATCTTTATTTTAAAAATGCAATCAAAACTTCTAGAGTCAAATAGGCATCTCACTAACCAAATGGAGAGCTTTACATGCATAAAGACTGGGTTTTAGCACTGCTAAACAACCCCGATGGAAAAATATGGAGAGTTGTACAGAGATGTGTAGGTAATGTGGTAGAGCTCACTACCCAGTACAAAGCTGTTCTTTGTGGGAAACACAGCATGCAGCAGCCCTTGCCGACTGAGTCTAGAAAAATGACTAACCACCTGGATCCACAGTCTAATCCACATTATATTGCTGGTGGTGAATCAAGAGAGCGGCAGCAGGACTGAGACTCTGAAGTGGCACTAATAACACTGCAGTGGGTTGATCATCAGTTCGCCTTTTGGGTGGCACACACTTGCCTCGAGCTCATGTGAAAGATTCATAGATGTAATATGACCTGAAGCAGAGGATCATAAAATAATGCTTGACAGTCAGCATTTAATTTGTCTTTTTTTCTAAGCCTTTTGGAAGAAGAATTACACTAGGAAATTGTAGTCATTAGGAGGGAAGTCATACCTAATAGACATTTGGACTTTTCTGCTCTATAATTGCCATTCTAGACAGAAAAGGTGGTCCATACTTCATCAATTTTGTATTTTTACCAAGAGGAAATCACTGCTAACAAGTAAAAAGGAGAAAGAAGTTTAAAATGGGAGGAAAATCAAGGGTTTTGTGCTTTAAAAGTTGAATGGAGAGGACACTTCCATTCGCTACCTTAACTTTATGAGTCTGGCAAGGAGCT
Organism: Ifrita kowaldi; assembly: GCA_013398055.1. Taxonomy (NCBI): domain Eukaryota; kingdom Metazoa; phylum Chordata; class Aves; order Passeriformes; family Cinclosomatidae; genus Ifrita; species Ifrita kowaldi. Next base: position 334,020 of record VZRS01007954.1, on the reverse strand, counting down.
GCCATTCCAGGAATAAAGTGTAGATCTCATCCATGTTAGAGAAAATCCAATACTGACAGCACTTACTCTAATCTTGGTGCTGACTGATGTAACTAAGAAATTGGCACCTAAGAAATTGGCACCGAGAATACCTTTTTAAGAAGTAAAACTCATTAAAGTTCTTGCTTCCCAGTATATTTGTAACTTACCAAATACTAACTCCACGCTACAAAAACCCATTTGAAAAACAGAAAATATGCCAGATTGCTTTGTTATTTGAATAAGTGTTGTGTGACTTCATTCTTACAGAAAATTGATGCACGTGTTACTTAGAAATTAATCTAAAAGCAGCGCTGGCAAAAGCCCTGTCTCTCAGTGGATGAGTTCCTGCTGACCAGCATTATTTAACACGAGGCTCAACCAAATACAAGCAGCCAGCCCACACTGCTTCAAGCAAAACTTTCCAGTATGTTCCCATTGTTTTCTTTGCCGAACCAATCATGAACTCAATGACAAGAAATGTTCCTACTTGTGCACTTCAAATACTCATCAGGCCAGGCAGGGTTGGAACTAGATAATCTGTAAAGTGCAAATCATTCTGTGATGATTCTATGATAACCCATCTAGGAAATAGTGTATTTTTTTCTGACACTGTGAGAGTAACCGTTCAGGTTCCTTATGAAAATTCTACAGAGAATTCATCTTTAGAACAACAACCACTAATAGGTATTGGTGTCCCGCCAATCTGGTGTTAAAAACATTTTTTGTGTAAAGGGTTTTATCCTTAGAATATTTGTCACACATGTCATGTCACAGACCAGAAGGATTTTTGTATTCTTTTGCTTTCTTAAGTCATGTTTTTATATACAATCATGATGTCAAAGGTACACCACCAAGCTTTTGTGAAATGTTCTAAAGAGTGCATCACAAAATAACAGCCTTAACCCAGGGTTATATATTCACTCTGCAAATTATATGCTCCTGCTGAAAAAAAAGAGAAGTCTCCATAGCACAAAGAAAACATTTACTGAATTCCTTTCAGCAATTTCAAAATTGTATAGGTCCTGCCATTCAAAATGATCACACCTAAATAAACTTCATTATTTTATGCATACAAACTAAGACTGCTGCTTTAGATAGACACATAGCAACATTTTCCAAGGGGATTAATGCTGAAATAAAGTAAAATTATGTCAGAATCCTCTTCATATGTCAAGGAAAACAAAATAAAACAACAAAATTAGCACCAACTCTCTTTTCTAGAATGCTTCCCCGTGTAGGTAAAGAAAGATATATTTATTTCATATTCATTCACTTTTTTTTTCCAGTCTATGCAGAAGGTAGAGCCGTTTAGTTATTTCTCCCTGCAGAGAATGGAAAATATACCAGTAGTGATTACTTTTTCTTAGATTTTGTTAAAAACTTCCCCTGAATAACTCCACAAATCTTCCTCTAATATTTTCTCACTTGCTCTTTCATTAAAAGCAATCTTTTGATAACGTTAGCATACTATCAAGATTTTAAGCCAATGTCTGCTACCTAGTATAACATGAAGTTTTGTAATTTCACTTTTTTTATTTACTTAAAGTTCAATATGATTAAGTTTACTATTCTGCCTCAAAATCTCATGCAAAAATATTTAGCATCAGATTTTAAGAAGTCTGTAGATATCTACACAAAGCTTTGAAAATTCCATTTTTTGCCTGTGGCTTGGAGTCTTAATACCTCCTTAAACCTTTAATCCCTGGGTCTAAATGCCTCTTTATGGCACAAGAGTAGTATTAGGTTTTTACTTCCTCTTATACAAAACAGGTTGCTGTAAACATAAATTAAGATTGTGAACTGACCACTGCTCAGATACTGGAGGTCTGTAAAATGCACACAGTCAAATAAGATCAACATGTAAAACAAATACCACACCCTGTCAGCTCTAATTACTTATTAAATAAGGTGTCCCAGAAAGATTAGCATTTATTTTTTAGTTCAGTGTCAAAAAAAATTCAGATAAAGAAACACCCAGTAGTTTCTATGCTTTTCAAAGTCAAAAGCTTAAACTTAAGACTCCAAGCCCAAAAAATTCATTTGTACTTAAAAATGGACACCTGAGATTGCTCCTGCTGAACATGTGCCACTGAGACTTTTGCCTCTAGAAGAAATAGTGAAGGGATTGGAGGAAAAAAAGAAAAGATCTTTACACATAGCAAAGATTTGCAGCAGGGTACTCTATTCAGCGCCACGTACGGCATATGCATTTTCACTGTTTTCTTTACAGCTCTGATTTCTTTTGCTGTCTCTTTCCCTTTTGAGTTCAAAGTACTTTCACTTTCTTGCGAGCTCTATTCTTATCCAAGAAGATTTTTCCAACAGATCAGTGAAGGTAGGGGAAGGGAATCACCCAATGTTGACAGCACATTCAGCATTGCTTAAGCTTCTGTTACTAAAGTAGGTATATCTGATGGCCTTCCTGTCTTTTCCTTCTAGTTAATTAAACCAGCTTGAAGTGCTCTTGAATGTGGGAAACCTCAAGACAAAATGGTGAAGTAATGGTGCGATATTAAAGTTGTGAACTTTCTGTCAGAGTGAGTTTTCTGTAATTATTCAAACATCGGGAGAATTTATTTACCTCATCCTTGAGTCTGTTTGTTTCCTGCTCATTTTTTTCTCAAGAAAACCACTTCAGTTTCTCAGTTGCTGCTGTGCTCTGTCACTGTATTTATACAATGTATAAATACAAAGAAGTATTTTTCTGTTTGGGGATGGGGGGAGACGCTGTACAGAAAAAGCAATATGGCAGGTTCTTTATATCCAATCAAGCACACGTTACCTGTCCAAAGTCCTAAGATTTCATTGTCTGAATGGACATCCCACCGACAAACAAAAAAACCTGCCTCCAAAACCCAGAAATATTTTCAGACTTGCTTAGATTTTTAGAGATTTAACTCCTTCACGTATAGAATTGAGTCAGATTTAATAATGAAAATAGTTACAAAGACAAAAAGTTAATACTTGTGATTTGCTTTATGCTTTTTAAAATTAAACTCAATTTGATCTTGATATAGATCAAATTAATATTTTTGGTAACTAAAATTTGCATTTATGGTATACAAGCTGCACATTACAAAATCATTCCTTTCTCTTAAAGACCAACATCAGCACTGCTGGGCCATTCTTTACCTTCCTCAAGGCCTTTTATTGAAAACTTTTCACAAATATTACAAAAAATAGTGAATGTGATCAAATACCAGACTCATGACTTAACCTCTGCCTACATTCAGATTTTAGAAGTGGTAACTTTAAAAATACGATGTTTTTATTACAAACCAGGATAAAATCTCATGTAGAAGAGGGAAAAATCAAGGCTGAACAAGTGACTGCATTTGCAGAAGTTGACTTTTGACTGTCTACTATGAATGCTCACCTACTGTCATTTGAATTTTAATGAAGCATGACTGCTGCACTCAAATACATATCCTGATAAAAGGAAAAGGACTATACCAAAAAATAGCAAGGACAAGTGGTGTTTTCTATGATGAAAAGTATGCTATGTAGTTTGTGTCTCATGAGAAGAAACTCATTTCAATACATAATTTTAATTTTTTTTTTGGGCTAACCTGTTTTTACTGCACAGAACAACATTAAAGCCCATTGAGATTCATGAAAACGTATGGAAAGGCCTTCTGGCTTTAAACAATGTGGTTAATCCAGAACTTTGTTCTCACATGAGGAAAAGTAAAGAAATTGACTGATGTGTTAGTCTTCTATTGCACAGTTTTGCTTTGCTTTTTTAAATTAATATGCTGAATGCAGTGCTTCGGAGGGTAGAGTAATCAGGGGACTGGAACTGTAGTGTGAAATACATTATGATTTACAAGGCACTGTAAGGGAAGAAAGAATGATTCATGCTTTCAAAGGCTGTCTACTGCATCCACAGAACTACAGCTACAAAGTACTCACTCCTGTGAAAAATTCTCCATTCTCTGTTCTATCAGTGACAATTATTGGTGTTACAGCAGCACCTACAGGACCCAGTCAAGACTGGAGACCCATTGGGCTGAATGCTTTTTGGGTATGTAATACCTAGTGAACTAGAATAAATAGGCTGGACAGACAGAATGGGAAAAAAAGACAGAAGATTGAGTTCAGTTCCTCAGGGATAAGTCAATGAAAGACCTAAAGCTAGAACCCATCTTTCCTGATTGCCATCCATTGGTTCATTAGATCATGTAGGATAAGATTATGTAGCCTCTATTTGACACTTTTTATTATGTTAGGTCACCTATATGAAATAATCATATAAATGGCTTAACCCACATTTAAAAACCTTTTCTTTTGGCATATACATTTATATCCATTTGTACATAGAGAACATCTGAACAACATCTAGTTGTGTGTAGGAACACACTCTAAAATAGAGATGCAATTCTTTTCAGTTGTATTTTCCAGTTTATAACTAATACTTGTATTTTCCAAAGGGGTACTGAACAACTTATTTAATTTAAACTATCACCAAATTCATTAAAAGCAATTTTAAAATTTAGCAGTTTATTTTATATCACTGGAATATCTCAGGTACTTGAAATAACATGTAGTTGTCACTGCAAGAAAACCCAAAACAGTATGAATCCCAATAAAACACATATTCCTACCTGTTTTTTCCTTGAGATGCTGCTGCCAACCTGTATGCACAGCCCACATGTGTGCAAGTTTGTCAATCTTCAAAGGCATGTCTTTGTTTTTATATAGGAAATTATCACATCTCGCACATTCCAAAATTACATGTCGCTTTAAAAGCTGACAGACTATAATACAGAATTTCACTTCTGTTTTTAAGTTTCTCCCTGACCAAATTACTTAGATTGCCCTGGAAGTTAAATCAATTTCTTACCATTTCTATGATACTGTCCATCAGCATTTGCCCTACGGAAAAGGTCTGTCAAGGAGTGAGTTCTGAAATTGACTCTGGAAAAGCACAAACTTAAATCCCATGTTTACATGGTACACTTCTGTGAAAGGAAATAAGACTGTGCATGGCTTGCCTTCCAATAGTCTCTGAGCAAGCTGGGTCAGCACTCAGGCTGCTGAAAACAAAAAAGAAGGTGTGTAAAAGAAACCTTGAAAAGGTCACTATCCTCTGATTATGTGATAGTTTCAAACAAAAAAAAACGCCACATCAGGACCATCTTTGGAGATATTAAGCAAACTTCTGTGATTTACGTAGCAGAGTAGTAGAGATAAGACTGTTGCTCAGGCATAACAAATATGACACTGACTATGCGAATGATAATGGTTGGATTTATTGCTAATACAGTATCTAAATATTGTCAACGAAGTATATAACATAAGCAGGTCTAAAGGGTTATAATACAAGCAGGTTTAGTCAAAAACGTACAAGTTTATAGTCTTTGGCCTTACAGAATGCGCAGTTTCAGTGCAATAGAGCACCTGTGGAGCTACTTGAGGAGTTTGTCTCCATATGTGACTGGATCTTAGTGGTTTTTACTCACCTGTCCAAAAGTGTTGCCCATCTTTGTGCTGGACTTACCCTGCAGATGTCCCTGCCACAGTGGAGGGATCCACCTGGAGGCTGCCTGCAGCCTTGGGAGACCAGTTGGCCCAGTTGGCCCAGTCTCCAGCAGCATTTCATGCCCTTTTGTAGGCCAAGGTGTGCCAAAGTCAATTGTAGTCATCACAGCTCCCCCATCTCTGGAATGTACTAATTATGCAATCATCCCGGCGTACTTCTCCTGCAATTCCCACCTGGTCATCTTATCTTAGGACAGCTCCTACCGGGAGTACCTTATCTTAGGGCAAATCATGTTGCCCATCAGAGACAATGCCAAGGGAGGGGATGGGGAAGGAGGCACGTGAAGACCTGACTATCTTTCATCACTGTCACAACTTAAAAGTATTAAAACTTTTGGGTTTAACATCATGTTATGCACTGTTATCATAAACTTCCACTCCACAGCACAGCAAACTTTGGATGTCAAAGAGAAAAATGTCCTATTTAACGAGGAGCTGTTGCACTCAGCTTATTTGACTGATTGCACCTTCTTGCTTATATGCCAAGGCAGCTTTAAAACCAGAGCAACTGCCACATACGACTTTCAAATCAAGGACATTTGCATTTTGGGAACAATCAATTAGTTCATATTCACCTCATAATTTTGTGTCTTCTTTATGAAAGTAGACGGCATCACTGACAAAAAGTAATTTAAAAGGAATATAATCATTAGACATTAAAGAGGGTTTTTTTGGTTTTGCTTTTAAAGACTGACATGGTTTATATCTTATTATAAGTAGGAATTACAAGGGAAAAATTGCAACATAAAGCATCCCATCTTTCAAAATGGAATCTCAACAAATGGTGAAGGAAAACTTTACTTACTTTCCAGGATTACAAGGCAATTTTGCACAGTAATTTTTCTTTTGCACTGTGATGCTCCCTTTTTTTTTACTGTGGGCTTAAACAATAAAGATTTGTCCGACTCTACAATAACTAATTCAGTATGCTATTTCCAAATGCAAACTGTAGTTTTCCTTTTTTTACTGACACATTCAAATACTTTTTCCAATGATAGCACCTGTACTGGGATAAAATCAAAACAATACAGTTTCTATTGCACTTCTATTGAACAATTATATAATAAGGTCAATTCTAGGTGAAATGGAGAAAAATATCCAATGGAAGGCTGAAGTTCTGGGTAAGAGGGCATTTGTATATCCATTATTTAAAGAGTCTTATTTTATTCTTTTTCATAGTGTGTACAGAAGGCAAGAGAAACCTGCACCTTGACAGTGGCTACCACACAAGTGAAACACTCCACGGGTGCTCAGACGTACACATTACTTCTTTGGCAAGATCTTTACCGCCATCCTTGGCAGTTCAAATACATCTCTCTTCACACTGAATGTGTTATTTAAACAGATACCACATGAACTCAGCAGAACAAGAACACGTGCATAAATACTTTTGATGTACTACGAGATGTTATCTCAGTACTCACCCACCTCTGCATACACGTATAAGTACAATGCCTTAATAGGTTCCAAGAATAATTCTGTAATTTTATTGCTCAATTTAATGACTAAACGTATGAAGTTATAAGGAAATATTCCATTAGTAGATGGAATGGATGGAGTTAGTAGAGATTTAGAAATATTCCTTTCTAAATGCACAGGAGGTGTTTGTCCCATGACTGACTCTGCCAACAGAGAGAGATGTTTTGCAAGCAAAAGGATTGCACTTGAATCCCAGTCTCTAAAATACTGATACTATTCCAGTATTCTTTAAAATATAAGACTAGGACTGAGATCTGTGGAGAGTCTGCTCTTATATATGTAAAGACACTAAACCTACTATAGTCTTTTCACTTGAGAGACAACACTTCCAGCTAAAAAATACCAGAATAATAAAACGTAGAGTGAACTCCATCTATCTGTCGGGGAGGTGTAAGTTTTGGTGTACACTTTAGCCAAATACAGTTCAGAAACAGGGAGTAAAGAGACAGGCATTCTTCTAATAAGTGTCTTCAGCTATGTTTCTTCATTCTCAAATGTGTATAATAAAATTTCTTTTGACCCCATGTCAGATGAATGGGATTCTCCATTCTGGCAGCTGTCCCGACAGTTAACATACCACCTGCAACTGGTACAATGAACAATGTCCTGTGAGATTAAATGCAATGCTGCACTTTCCACTTGTGACTGATTTCCTCAATTTTTCCTTTCTGACAGTCTTGATTTTTCAGACCTTTCACAAAGTTCCATGCTCTTCATTGCTCTCTGGGACACATCCCAATCTCCAGAGAGCCAAAAAAAAAAGCAAAATGCTAAAGGAGAAGCAATCTTCATGTCCTGTGGTGAATCTGCAAGCTGAATGCAAGATAACCAACATACAGAACAAGACACCAGAGCTAAAATGAAGACATCTATCTTGTCTATACTATTGACTGGCAGACAACTACTTCAGTCTATAAATATTACCATCAGGATGAGCCAAATTTGAGCCTTCCCTGAACTGCAGACAGATTGCACACCAGGTAACTCTCCCTTATTTGGAGTAGATCCTTTGTAAGTGACTGACAGCATGCTGAATTAATAATAATGAAACATTACTAATCCAGGCAGCTATTCAATATTAATTATTACAAACTTTGTATAGATAAATCTATTAGACATAAACAGTTTTCCAAGTCTGAGAGTAAGATTGGACCTGGCCACACCAAAGCTCCATAAGGAATTCAGAAAGCAATGGGGTGCGTTCTGAACCTCAGGACTCAGTGGTAAAGGTCTTTCTCGTCCTTTTGAATCTGTGGTCATAAAATACAAAGTTCTTTTGTAAGGGTTTCCTAAAGACCTGCCTTTATATCCACAAGAGGGGAAAACCATAAGAAAAATATTTAAAATATTTCCTGGATGTCCTTATGATGCTGCAAGTGGCTACATGATATTAGTTCTGTATATATATAGACATATTTCCAATTAGAAGAATCATTGATCAGAAAACAGTTTTAAAATCTTAATCATGGGAAAAAGGATGAACCAGTGATTTAAATTTAGAAAATATATACAATTTTGAAGTGCAGTTCTTTTTTTCCTCTTCACCTTGTGCTGATTAAGAAGAACTCCTGAGAATGCAAGTACTGGAATTGGGACAGATAATGAGTAATGTGTTATAATTTAAGACAGTGTAGAAGGCGTAGATCTACTGTCTGTCAATATCTTTACTCCAGTCAAAATTGTTCCTACTTTGTAAAATTGCACTGCTTGAGAAAACATAGAGTTGAGAAAGAGGTAAAATTAATCTTGAGGTCATTTAGTGGGTGTTCCTGCCTCCTCTATTGGGCAGTCTGAGTACAAACTCAAGTTACTAAATCAGTGCCCAAAGTTTATGAAGCCTTTCAAACTGTGCTTAACTGCCTTGCAGCAGGAAGACTTTGTTTCTAGTGTCACACACTGCAGAAGTACTATATTGCCTTCTTTCTGAAAGCCACAAGTTGCATAGAAGGCTGGATATCAAAAAAATTATCCTCGGTACTTGAAACAGATCCTCTCCACAGCCAGTGAATCGCTGGAGTTAACTGGCTGTGAAATGGGAAGTTGCAAGAGGGATAAGGGAGTTGGAATTGTTTAATCAGCATTTTGCTAACTCAGACATGGAGATCCTGTCATTTCTATTTCAACTGTATGATATCCATGGATGATGGCACTGTTGCCCCTGGGCCTCATATCACAATACTCTTAGAGCTGTTAGCACTGTCCTCCAAATTCCAAAATTGGTATAAGTTTTAAAATAGGACAAGGACATCTTGGTTTAACAAGAAGGGACAGGGAATACACATTTTAACTGTATGCACTTATAAGCAGTGGACTCCAAGTAAGGACTACTCAGCACTTGCCCAATGAGAATTATATTCTTACTACTTTTCCTGTGCATCTGCAGCAGAGAGACCCCAGCAAACTAAAATTTTTTTAGGCAAACAAATTCCTTCATGCTGTGAAGGCAGTGACGGACTGTGGTCCCAAGAGACTTCACAAAACACCAACTCCAAACCCCTTTGAAGCAGATCTGCATAGTAAAGGTATGACCAGACCTATCAATCACATCACACTTCACAAGTATGATCAGCTATGAAAAGAAGCACCAACAGTCCTGGTTTTTGGGCTCTGAAAAAGCAAATGTGATTTCAGCTAATGAGACCTGTATGAAGGCACGATCCAATTACTACCCCAGCCTAAGTGCAATTGTACAGAAAAGAGCTGTACATTTAAATATGAAGGTACTTTAAAAAACAAAGGCAAACAGCTCTGTCTGTGAACTATTTCCTACTTTATCTTCAATTTTCAAAGATTTAAAAGATTAAAAACCAAGATAGATAGCTGCCTACTGTCCTTTTGGGCATGCAGCAACAGTAGGATTTGCTTATGCAATTAGTGATAGAAGGAGTTGGAGAACTAGATGGAGGAACCTCCAGTTGCATGGAAGTTGTAATTCAGAAAAGGAGAGCAAGACAATCTGTTCCCCTTAAATCTGAGTAAAGATTCTTTATTTAAGAGGAATTAACATGATTCAAAATGTTCCAATTAAGCAGTCGTATCTCTTAAACTAAATGGATATAAACATTACCAAGCTGCTTGTCTTTCTAACTCAATTTGTTCTATGGAAGCATTTCTCCTGACCTTTAGCCATTGTCTGAACACCTCTCATTGGAATTGGCAGAGCAATTTTTTGGTTGCTACTGTATAAGATAGACAAAGCACTAGCCTGAAGCACTTTCTGACCTTTAACTGCCATATTAATATCTGTAATTGGAATTGAAAGACCATTTAGGCTGAATATCAGCCCAACAAAGAAACTTGAACAATTACGATCATTTCATTAAAGCCATGGACCATATAAGCCCCTTGAGAAACGGGGCAAAAGAAAGGGTTCCAAGGATTAGCCCCATTAAGCAGTTTTTCCCAACCTTACTTTGGCAGTTCTAACAAGGACAACAATCCCAGTTCCTGTTGTTTGAATTAAATGTTTGATTCAAGTGATTTCTAAGTTCATGCTTCAGAATGCCAATAGCCACTGCCTGCAACAAATTAAATTATTCAGAATCATGAACCATTGAACCCTATTTTCAAAGCTGCAACACCAAAGTCTGTTACAGTAGCAACTGTCATGTTGCACTACACCTTGTTTTAACAAGTTTCATCTGAGATATGCAGTAAAACTACCTCCTACTCTCTAACGATACGGAAGAACCTAGGGAATCTTTTTTTCCAAAACTTTTTGAGCTGCCAAAGGTTTGTCTGAGTCCTGCCCCTCCTCTAATACGGCCTATGAATACAGCAACTTTACCTATAATATGTAGCAACGCTGGTGGCATAGGCTTGCTATGTGATAAGCAGGAGTTTTATCCGTGTCAGGTGAAAGTGTCTGATCTCTCAGAAGAGATAAAGATGGTTGCTGTTTATCAGTGATTACACACTATACTTGCCCCACTGTGTTTCCTGCACTTAGCAGAAGACAGAACTTCATATGTGCACATGGATGAAAGTATAATACCTCTTTTTTTTAAAATATAGTTTGTTCTGCACTGTCCATAGCTTTTAGCTTTTTTTTTGGTTCTATAGGTGCACTGTATTTCAGGCCCATCAGCTAGATGGGGTGGAGTTTTGACAAAGAATCCCATGATGAAACAACTCCAAGAAATGCTCTGAGAAAGGTTAAGACACCTGAGGCTGAGTTTCGTGCTTGGCTCTCCAAGAATTCACATTCTAATTGAGCAAGTGGACATGCAAGAGCTCTTAGGTAACAGACTTGTGCCTCCATCTTTTCCATACGCTTTTGGAAAGTGGCCAGGACATAGCATGATTTGTGACTTGTGAGGCCTTAATAGCCTACGCAGCTTCAGGCACTTGCTATTATGAAGATTTAGCACTTCTAAAGAGGTTTTCAATACTGCTGTCTTCAAGCCTACCTGTAGCAGCACGCTTTCCCTTCTGCTGCTCCTACACTGCCATCAGCACTGGAGGAGTAGGAGTCCTATTAGGGTATGGGGGGTTTAAATGTTTCGTCTGTGAACTATCATCCACTTCTTCCAGCATGCTGTCATTCTGCAGATTTGACAGAAATATCAGGAAGAGATTAACATGCAGGAACAGAGCTGACCCGATTCACAACTACAGCTGCCTCAGATCACATCATATGATGTTCCCTCCAGCACTGCTGACATTTTTTAAGCTCCCTGGGATGTAAGAAGGGTACGATTGTGTTCAAATAAAACAGGTCACCAGAGACCACACAGAATCATCTAAGGTATCCACTACTCACTGTTCTTGCTGGTCATCAAACAGATATGGATATGCACTTGTTCTGCCCAAAGGTTATTTCCTTGGTCTTCAATCTTGGGTCAAGGCAGCTCTGCTGTCTAAAGATTAGATCAAAACAAAAGGGTAGGCAGGGGAGGGAAGCCAAGAAAATAGTCAGGAACTCAGAAGGAGTAAGGGCAGGAAGGTCAGGAACCAAAGCAGGCACAGGACTCAGGTCAGGAGTCAGAGTAGAAAGGTGGAATAAACATTAATACCAGAGCAGAAGCAGGAACTAAGTCAGGTGTAAGGACTTACATGGGCAGCCAGACCAGGAGCAGGGAAAACTTGCTCAAGATAAAAGCTTGTGAGTTAGATATAAATGGGGGGAAAAACCCCATATCAAACCAAAATGAAACCACCATCATAAGCCACAGATAAGTTTTTAACTGAAGTGTGCTGCAGCCCATTAAATATCTTCAGGAATTTCCACCAATTTGCCTATCAATATCTGTCTGGTGTGAAGGCCCTAGTAACCATCCTGCTGGGTTCATAACCCATTGGATTTAACTTCACAAAAATCTGGTGCTTTTACACTACTGTAGAAAAGAAAGGGAAGGGAAAAGAAGAAAAGAGAAAAGAAAAGAAAAGAAAAGAAAAGAAAAGAAAAGAAAAGAAAAGAAAAGAAAAGAAAAGAAAAGAAAAGAAAAGAAAAGAAAAGAAAAGAAAAGAAAAGAAAAGAAAAGAAAAGAAAAGAAAAGAAAAGAAAAGAAAAGAAAAGAAAAGAAAAGAAAAGAAAAGAAAAGAAAAGAAAAGAAAAGAAAAGAAAAGAAAAGAAAAGAAAAGAAAAGAAAAGAAAAGAAAAGAAAAGAAAAGAAAAGAAAAGAAAAGAAAAGAAAAGAAAAGAAAAGAAAAGAAAAGAAAAGAAAAGAAAAGAAAAGAAAAGAAAAGAAAAGAAAAGAAAAGAAAAGAAAAGAAAAGAAAAGAAAAGAAAAGAAAAGAAAAGAAAAGAAAAGAAAAGAAAAGAAAAGAAAAGAAAAGAAAAGAAAAGAAAAGAAAAGAAAAGAAAAGAAAAGAAAAGAAAAGAAAAGAAAAGAAAAGAAAAGAAAAGAAAAGAAAAGAAAAGAAAAGAAAAGAAAAGAAAAGAAAAGAAAAGAAAAGAAAAGAAAAGAAAAGAAAAGAAAAGAAAAGAAAAGAAAAGAAAAGAAAAGAAAAGAAAAGAAAAGAAAAGAAAAGAAAAGAAAAGAAAAGAAAAGAAAAGAAAAGAAAAGAAAAGAAAAGAAAAGAAAAGAAAAGAAAAGAAAAGAAAGAAAAGAAAAGAAAAAAAGAATAGAAGAAAAAGCATGTTTCTGCAAGTACAACATAGACTTAAATTGATCTCAAATAGGTTGGAGGAGATACTGTGTCTAGCAATCACATGTATGTCTTTTTTAGTAAGTTTTGGCTTGTTCTGCTGGTTTCATCATAGATTCATCTTTAGAAGCACTATAATTTTCAGGAGCAAAAAAGGAATTACGTATGTCGTAAATAACATAATTTCCAGCTTTTAATGGCAGAGTGATTAATTCAGCCGGAGGAGGTGCTACAAGATGCCACTCTTATTTCAATGTGTGGATCAACAAGTAACAAGCAGAGTCCAAGGTTACTGCTGGTTCAAGCTTGACTAGGCACTGAAGTTCAAAATAATGCTGAAACTGCTGTAAGCCTGACAGTGTATGGCCCTATTTTAGCAGTGCAGAACCACCTCACTCACATGGGTTTGAACTCCATGCTGAGAGCTGGTTGAAGCAAGACAGTGAGTGGAACATGTCAGACTAGACCAAGAGTAATAAGGTCTTTCCAGAGTATATCTGTTTTTTCCATGCCTGAAGTCAGTCGCATAGTCACACCCACACTGAAATTTTGGTCAGAGGAAATCTTTTCCCAGTCATCTAGGCCAAGCACTTCTCATTAGGTCTTTTTTGTCAATGAGACCAGTAGGACAGAAGTAAGAGCTCGCACTCTGAACAGTGACTTGAAAGGAGAACTTGTATGGTGTTCAGTAAGGACTGACTCAGCTCCTAAATCTATGACGAACTTAAGCCGACAGCTAGAAGTTTACACTAGAATAGGTTTCAGCAGTTTTTGATGTTTGCATTGGCACAAGTAAATTTTTGGATTTTCACTTCCACAAACGTTTATGAAATGGGAATTTTATTTCTGCCGCCCCACAAACTAGGAATTACACTTCCGAAGCAGATGCATCACTTTAAAAAAAAGTATACCCATGCAAAACCAAAGTTTTCATGCTAGAAAGGCATGTCCCATGACACAAGTTTGAGACTTGCTCTTGCTGCCCCTATTTTAAAATACCCTGGATGATCAATATACATAATTACTATGGATTTGGTTTTGACAGTAATCAGAACAATTTATAGCCAATATAAAATTTTTTTCCTGTATTTCCAGTTTTATTAATTTGGACTGAGAAATGAATGAACAGTAAGTTGGAATGTGAAAATATATGCTGGTTTTACCATTTGCTTTCGTTTTTTTTTACTGTTTCTGTCTCCTTCCTAAACTCAATTCATTTACATCAGAGATTAATTTGGGCCACCTCGTATTTCAGAAATCACTTTGATGAATGAAGAAGACATTAAATGTGTTTAATTCCCTTATTTTTCCAAACACCTCGGGGGGACTCTTTTTTCAAGGTGTAAAAATTTATCCCTAAAGTAAAATATCCTTAATGTTGACAGCATTAAACTTGGGGGGTTTCCCCTTTCTTTTTTACATCTCCTGAATGTACAGTAAAAAAAAATCCCCAAATCAAAAACACACTAAATTTTGTTCTTGTGATATTTAATATTGGTGCAGTGGTATCACTTTAAACACCATTAAGTAATAGATCAGAGAGAATAAAAACATTTTCCAGCCCCCTCCAGCTTTTAACCTTTAGGGCTTCCTTGAGGGGAAAATGATTCAAATGCCAAGCTCACAATTATGCATTCTCTACTCAAAAAAAAGATGCCCAGACATTTACCCACAGAAACTATGCAATACATTAAAGTTACATTAAGGTCCTTAGCTTTCCTGTTCACTAATTTCCCTTCTCATAACTCCCCCAGACACACTCAGAGCCCTTCCCAGGCTCAGCAATCACACTATCTTCCCCAAAGGCACATTCATCAGCAGACTAAGCTTCCAAGCCATCAGTAATGTGGCTGCCCTATAGATTCAGCGTGGTAAGTAAGGAGAAGAGTGATAAGTAATCAACAAGTACAGAAAAACACAGGATTTGAGGTCAGCTTTCCACCCAGGGAGAGGTTAAGAAGTACTCTGCCTTATGATGGATAGAGGATTTATTTTTTCCATTTTTAAAGGAGAAGCTGATAGGAAGCTGTAGTCAAAATAAAAATGATCAGCTGCTTGGGAAGCTTTGAGGGGGAAAGGAGAAGGGTGGGAGTGCCAACAAGAGCCAGTTGAAAAAAATGTTGCCGTTTCTCTATTAAATGCAGAGGAAAGGCTTTTCTTTGAGCCTCCTCTGGAGGGTTGAGGCTCCACTTTGGATTTGGCTACTACAGCAAGAGATCTTTATCCTGTTTTACCCTAACCCATACAGCAGTTATATGATGATGTATAACCTTTGGCATGTGAAAATGCATGTGGAAAAAGCAAATAGAATAAAACAACATGGACTTAGACAGAATTCTTTTCCATTGCATTAAAAAACTATGTTGAAGCTCTGCACTGGAAATCTTCCCTTAAAAGATACAAAGGTAGTTAGGGTACAGTTGGGTTTGCTGTTAAGTACCATTTTCAACTAACAAAGTAAATGAAAAATTTCCACTCTTATTGCTTATGCCAATGAGAACTCTATCCTTAACTACTTTTCTCTATGGCAGTTACTGGTTTGCAATTAATAATCTTAAAGACAATATATATCTTTATGATCCTGAGTAACTATCAAGGACTTTATTGTCAGGCGCAAACAATACGAAAACATTAAAACTGCTGGGTTTTCTTGTCTTCAAAAGCAGCAGGTGAAAAATGCCTAACCTAAAACACATTTGTTCATATTTTTCTTCCTGAATTAATTGCCAAGACTAAACCCTCATATTCTCTGATACTAAAAAGCAATCAGATTTTAAAATACTATACACACGATAAAAAAGAGTCATATTTTAGGATTAGTTTATTACCAAGAGTGAAAAACTTGACATATTAATCTTTACCCCAGGAAAGTCATTCACCCACACACAAATGAATGTGTTGATTAATTGTGAAACAAGTATAATTTCCCTGCATGAAGGTTATACTATAAAAGATGTTTCATCTGCATCTGAATTACTAGTGCATCACTTAGCACCTCTCCAGTGTCTGGACCATATGGCTTCAATTGACAGCTGATGAAACCAGTAATTGTCCTCTTGCATTAGTCATTGGTTATATTGTTGCTTAGGTTCTTGATGGCAGAAGGAGAAACTACCTCCCTATAATGGCCTTGATAATGCACACTAAAATTGAGCCAAAGCCAAAACCTCCTCTTTGCTATTATTATAGCTGGCCTGGAGGTGGGAAAGCGTGCATCAACATGGCTACTAAAAACTGAACTGCAGTCCAAAGTTATTATTCACTTCTTATGAAAAATGGGATCATATTTATTCATGGAAATGTCTGGGAAAATTTTATGTCAGATGGACTCACACAAGGAATTCTCACTCTCTTTTGACAGAAGAGATCTGTGCTGATCAACAAACAACATATAATGAACACTGAATTATTAACTGTCATCATGAACAACAAAGCTCAGACACAGTGAAAACTAGGAAACTATAATATCTGGATAATAGTCACAGGCTTGAGAAATTTCTTCCACCCAATATACACATTTTAAAAACAGAAAAACTGAGGTACCAAGATCATGGTATTATTACCCCAAACAATACAGAATGTCCACAAATTAACTCGTCAAAAAGGAAGGCATTAACTCTATGAACTGTAAAACCATAGTCCAGGGCCCCCTATCAAAATAATCCTTCTTGTCAGTGTAAGCACCCATGTATGCATTTATTTAAAGGATGTACTGTGAAAGTTCCAAAATAGGTTAGCAATCTGTCTAAGGAATTCTGATTCCATTCCTACATTAGCCATCAACATCGAAGATGTGATATATATTGTAATCAAGTTCCACTTCCAGTTTACTAATCTGGTACCAATTTATCTTAACAAAATCAAAACAATGGAACATTGTATATTTACACATTTGTAAACATGAAGTATTTTTAAATAGCTGCTTCTCTTTTCTTTGTCAAAACAAAACACTCAATTCAAGTCAGTTCAACTCAATGCTGTTTTTTTAAATATATGAGCCTCACAGAAGCCTGAATTCAACATTTTTCCCTTTTCTCACAGAAATAAAAATATAAATTTTCTAAAAAATTAGCTGTGTGGCGGCCGGTGAGCCTACGGTGCAGGGGCCAAGGAGAGTCCACTGGTGGAACAGTCCCTGGAACCAGAGAATCCTCCCTAGTTTGGGGTGACCAGTAAGGCTTCCCCCAGAATGCTTTGCCCTGCTGTGTTGATACACCCCAGTTCTGCTCCCTTGGTTGGCTCGTGACCCCTCCACCCCCTTGCTACCTTGTATGTTTCATGTCTTAGAAAGTTCTCCATTCCACATTTCTCCCATTGGCCTTTGCCCTTCACCGCTCCCCCAGAGCTTCTCCACTGGCTCCCATTCCCTAGTCCCGCCTGTGTACCGCCCCTGTGCCCTCAGATCATTGGTCTTTGATGCTCTCCCTGCTCCTGTACTTAAACCTGAACTCTCCATTGTTTCTTGTCTTCTCCTCTGGACTCCTTCAGGGTGTGGTTGCAATAAATCTCCGTCCTTGGAACTCAATGCAAAGACCCTTCCTGCCTCTTTGCTGTCGACCCATATTAGGAAGCTATCCGTGCATTTGTGTGTGCATGCGGATGTGAGTGTGTGTGGCTGATCCTGCCGAATGGCTTTGCTTTGGAGACGCTTTTGGAAGATCGCAGCACCTCGTGCTCCTGCACAGAAGCTACAGAGAGCTCAGGATAGCAATAGCTGTGCTCAAAGGTGGTCAGGAAAGCACTCTAGCAAGCAAATAACAACATTGTACAGTCAGATTGTATTTGGCCCTGAAATCCTTTATTGCTTTGAAACAATATACCAACAACTTATGTCTGTTAGTAAAGAAAAGCTCTTAAATGTGGAGGACTGTGAGCTCTTAGCCCACCAGCCCTCTGTGCTCCCTTGGAGAAGAGAAGCCTGAGGCCATAAGGACTCAGATAAGCAACTCACCTTTTGGTTATGGTGACCAAGTGAACCACCCCCGGCATGCCTTGCTTCCCTATGGTAATACCTTGTACCCAGTTGGCTAACTGGTTTCTACCCCACCCCCTGCCTTTCCCATAAAAAGGCCCTGAGTCTGCCCTGAAATGCAAAGGTGCCTGTCCCTGGCCTTCCCTTCACAGAGACTGCTGGACAATTAAAGTTACCTTTCTGTGGAACTGCCATACAAGGCTCCCTGTCTCTCTGTCCCCATGTTAGCTTCGCGGAATTTCACGAAGAGCTGAATCACAAGAGCTGAAATCACTTGTAGCTGAGAAATCGCTACACTTGCTGAAATCCCTCGCTGTCCAGGGAGGTTTGCCTTCGCCCCTAGAAGGGCTGTTCTTTGCAGGACACTCTCTAGGAAGGTCGTGGCATACTGGTGCTTGAGCAGCATCAGATCCTCTCTGCGATACTTAAGAGCCCTTAAGATAGGTATTCACCAAGTGATCGCTGGTAAATTGCAGGCTTTTTGATGTTGACCACTGCATTAACAAGACCAAACACACAGGAAGCTAAGAAAATAGCTTAGTCTCCATAGATGTTTCAAATGTGCATCTCTGGCCAAGATTTTTCACAAGTTTTTCTTACTAGCAGTAGTCTACTGCCATTGATTTTATGACACTGACCTCTTCACTTGGAGTGGTGTGAGACCACCTGCTGCTTTCACATACTTCACAATTCAAAATAGCTGAATACCCTTTGGAAGTACATTTTAGCAAAAAACATCTTTCAAGATGGGTCTGCACATTTCTTTCCATTCCATGAGCACTTAAATGTTCAGGAGCAAGACACAAAAGTACTGAGTAGATCAACTGTCAGAGTAACATGCCCCTTGTTTTCTGCCAGTCCTGTATTGTGTCATATGTTCTCCCTTTCGATAACCAGATTTTAACAAATTATAGCTGAACCTTTCCACACGAGAGTATAAGCAAAATCTCCTGCACTGTCTTCCTTGCATATTTTGGCAAGATCATCATCTTGATTTCTGTTATTCTTCCTCTGCTTCCGCCTTCTTTCCTTTTGCATAGTGTTCTGAATGTCTCAGGTAGGAGAAGCACATCAGGTTCTGCAGGCAAGGAGTATTTCTCTCTTCTGTCAGATGACATTTTGTAGCAGTCTATCACTGGACGTTTCCCCAGAGGCCTAAAGACCCTGCAACAAGTGAAACCTAACCTGCTCTGCCCATTATAACGTGCATAATGCACTTATCTACACCAGCCTGGTATGACATGACATCTACTGAGCACTTCAGGTTTGCTTTTTAAATGGAGCGCGTTCTTCCTTTCTACCTCAACAGTATTACCGGAAATCAGTTTGTTTTGCATACTCTCTTAAGAAAGCAAAATTTTAATTTATTTTGACTAACTTTAAGCTTTGTCATGCATTACAAGCTGTGTTCTCTCTTTCAAACGCATTGTCTGCTTTGTTGACAAAAAAGCAGCAGTGTAACAATGATAAATAATACCTAAAGTTAGAGCTGCTTACAGATCCCAGATAATCTACTCCTTGGGTATTCTCACACCCATCATTATTGCCTGATGTTCTCTTCAGTAAGCTCTGGCTGCTTTTCAGTTCTCTTGACTAACAGACAGGAGTTGGAAATTTAAATTATTGTCCTCAACAACATCAGCTAGGTTCTTAAATAAATTCTGAGGTATCTATTCTTTGTGCATCTAGATTTGGGCATCTACTATGTAGATGTGCAAACAAGGACCCTTGATCAAAAATCATCAGAATTTTGGAAGCTTTCAAAGAAGGCCTCAAACTTGAAGTTAAGGTAAATGCATTCCTGTGTAATCCAGTCCTTTGTACCCATTTCCAGATCACTAATCTCTACAGTGTTTTTCTAACTAGTCCTGTCTATGATGTAGCTCATTGCTAGGCAGCATTGGCATTTCTTGCTACGTTTGTATGTTAGAAAATATACCTGTTGACAGAAGCATATGCTATAGAAAGATGGAAAATGGCCTCTGCTGGAATAGTCTGGCTGCACATTTCTTTCTGAGAAAGAAAAAGCCACAAAACATAGAACTGATCAAATTTGGTTGTATGTTCAGTGCTGATTCTGGGTGATCAGAGGAAGGAAGTTTATGCATAACATGTCCGTATTCTCCTCTCCCACTGATTAATTAAATTAAACTAGTTTATAACCTCACATTGTGTACATATCTATATAAACAATTTATTTATTTTTATTGGCTGTGCTCTAGGGAACATTTTATAGAAGGAATTATTTAGTTTATAACAGTGGCAAAATTAAGAAACTTCTGAAATTATGAATTAGGGCACTTTGTGTCTTTTATATTTTTCTAGAGATATTTCAAAAATAAGTGAAAGGCCAGAACAATGATTTTTTTTTTTTTTTAATTTAAAAGGTCATATGAAACTTAAGAAAATGTTTCCAGTTTTATGTACAGCAAAATGGTCCTTATTCTATGTCCAGCTTACTAAGGAAGCAGAAGGGCAGGAGAAAACACTATTCCTACACTAACCACTCTTCCGCTACCACTAAATTTCTGAACAGGAGAGATGAGAAGGAATGTTTTCCCTTTATTGAGAGTGACAGAAGTTTCTGTATTTTTTCTTAACTTTCGTATTTACTATCTCATTAGTGACTGACACTTTCCAAAGTGTATGAGTGAAGACAAGCACTTAGACTCAATAAACAAACACTCTCCAAGCACCAGTCTTGAAGAATTCTTATTGTGCCAGAACAGGATCTAAACCATCCTTTGGCTGAGGAAGGAACCACTAGATTGGAGCCAGCCATAGAGGAGGCTGCTGGGAGACACTGCCCTGTTCACCACAGCTTATGCAGCCCTGTGTCAGAACGACAAAACCCTCCTAATACTATCTCACTCTTTAAAAGCCAAAGCGCAATTCAGCCTTACTTTAAAATGATGCTGAAACAAAAGCAGAAGCTACAGATCACTTATTTGAGAAGCTGGCCAGGCTCCTAAATACCAAAATGCATGTTGTGCCTCCAGGCTATGAGTTTTTCTGGTTTAACAGGAGGATGCACAATCTCTTCTCTCTTCCAGGAAGAATATGTTCAGTGTTGCAATCTTTTCAGATTATTTTTGTGTTTTATATTGAATAGCAATGGAATAGCTACAGGAGGAGATCAGGATGTTCTTCTTCCTAAAAAAGGACCGCTGAATTTGAATCACCTAGTTTTACAACTGGATTAAGTTGGAGATCCAAGATTTTTTTCCTCACAGGGAGAGATTAGTTTGCAAAGAGAGAAGAAAAAAATCTGTTCAAATTCTACAGCAGTTGACAATAAATACAAGATAACGGAAAGTTATCAGTCATCAATGTCCATAATTCTTCTTATGATATTTTTCATAATGCAAAAGTTAAAATGCGCATTTTAAAGTGGCCCTTTCTGTTTTTAAAACTAATTTAAAGGAATAAAAATTACTAGGAGGGTTGAATAATTGGAAAACTTCAAGTTTAATTTCAGATTATATTAAATACTTAATTGATCCAAGTAAGTGTATTAATTTCATTGTCAAATTCTGATTTGGTTTGACCTTGACTGATTTTCTAAATTTTTTAATTCAGTGACAAAATGTGTAAAAAAAAAAAGGAAAAAGTTTGAAAAGAAAATCTGCACACATTGCTCTCCTAGCTCTAGAGAAAATTTTATATATTTTTCTTTACTGAATGCAGTAGGAGATAAACCTTATTAGTTCTCAGACTCCAAACTCACAGCCTCAATTTATTTTCATCACTCTTAGTGCAATCCTGAAAAGAATTAATCCCTTGGTGATTAATGGAAACAATGAATTATAAATCTGACAACAATTTTTTGAGACTGAGGCCTTTATGTAAATTATTAGTAAGTTTTAAGAGAACATGTGATATTAAAATATGTATTTATCATTTTATGTCAAAAGGAATTTTAAAAATAGAAGTCGTTATAGTTCCTTAATTCTGCCTAATGATACTCTATTTTCTAAGGAAAAGATCAGCATTAAAGCAGGGTGAGGGCTCTTCTAAGGTCTCTGAGGCCAGCTCTATGTTGCCTTCAAGATATTAAATGGATAAGGGGTTTTTTTGACAGATGAGTATAACTCATATTCAAATATCTGCTTGTACTTGATTCCCAATCATAACTAAATTTAAAAACTTATTTTACTCACTACAAAGTACATGACTGCAGGATTATTTTCTTTCGCTTTTTGTATAATTACCTCCTTTTCCTCTTTCTCTTCTAGTTATCCCCGCTCCCTAAAATCACCCATGCACTGCTACAGCATACTGCATATAGCACTGCTCCGCATGTCCCTCTCAGGAAATGAAATTTCAAGGTGTCACGGGTTGAATTTGGAAACCGGGCAGAAACACCAATTCAGTGTAGTGGTTTCACTTAATAATTTCTTTTGTGTGAGACAAAAATTAGGAGAAAACAAAGCAGGCACAAAACTTACAGAATATAAAGAAGTTTATTAACACACACAGATTTAGAAGGAGGAAAAGGAAAAAAAACAAACTGCTGTGGTGTAACACATCTCTTCCATGAAAACTCACAGATTGTTATACTGCAAGACATGGACCATTACATGGGGTTATTAATATTTTTAAGGATGAATTATTTCGGCTTGAACACAAAGGTTTTTTTTCGCCACTAGCCCACTAGCCTTTTAAAAGCTTTTTTCTCTCTCTGCTTTTAAATAGCCTGGCATAGGCACTTTCACAACTTTCACGAGCCATACGTGAATTTTCCATCCCCCCCTGTATTTTGAATGGATTAAAGAGACAGTTTGTGATCTTACAGCTCTTTACCATGGCATGCAGGGAGGTTTTTCAAGCTAGGCGCGAGAAGCGCAGCACTGCCCTCTCTTCTTTTCTGAAGCCATTTTTAGCTTTGTCCCACGTGACTCCCTTTTTCTTTCTCTCTCTCGGCTTCTGAAGTCGCCATGTTGCCGGTCAGGCTCCAGGGTGGAGAAACTTCTCTTTTTCTCCTTGTGCTGCTGGCTTCACGGTGTTCTCTTTCGTTTGGCGCGAAGTGTGCTGGCTGCAGGCTCCGCCGGCTCCCGCTGACACTGTGTAAGATAGAGAACGATCCACCCCTCCCAGGAAGCCGCGTCGGATGGCCTTAAAGTTCCCCCTCCCAGCAACCCAGTCCGTGCTGTGGCGCTGGGAGTGCGGGGGGGCAGGAGGGACAGGAGGGCGCCCGGCCCAGCCCAGTGGGCCCCATCCCAGCGCCCAGCTGGAAAGGAAGAAAACCCCCCACAAAATCCCGCCTTTCCACGCAGTTTAAATATGTGACATTGAGAGAAACGTAATTGGTTTAGCAGGTTGTCTGTCAATTCAGGTCAACCCACTACACAAGGTAATCTCTTCCATCATACATAATTGTATATCTCCTAGTAGCAATTCATTTTCTTTAAAGTTTTACACAGTGGCTAATTTATTCTTTTTTTTTTCACAAACAAGGACATCTGCTTCTGTGCCGAGAAAGTAGATTCTCATCCCACAAAAAAGGTCCACTTTGTTGTTTTGTTAGTTTTTTCCTTTGGAAGATGGCAGAGATCCAATGATAGTAATGTTCTTTTGTTTTTAATATGCTAAATGCCACAGAACACTGCAAGAAAAGTCATTTCTCAGCAATTCCTTGAGATTTCTCCTTTCTTCTTAGACTCTCCTAAGTACCTCCTCTTCACTTTTCCAGGCTACCTTTTGTTATACCAAAATATTCTCAAGGTAACCTGAATACTTCCTTGCTTTCTAAAAGAACACATTTCTGGTGCTCCCATTATACTGTTCTTATCACCAGAAACTATGCTCATCTAACCCACTTTCAGAGTAGCAAACTCGGAGACACCATGCAGGCCCTGATAAATCTGATGATCAATTTGGCTTTCTTCTGGAGCTGGCATCTTGTATCACATCACCCTTCATCTGTGTACATCTGTGGTGAGTAATGACTCCAACACATGGGAACAGACTGTTGCCTTCTGTCATATGGCAGAAGGCAAAATAATGATGATACTACATAAGGTTAATTTCAGCTGTGCTCAATACAGAATTTCTGCTTCATGTGTCTAGAGTAGTGCATTTAGAACCATGTATGTGAACGTGCGAGCGCCATTCACATTCATTTTTCACTAACTGTGAAACTTGAAGGTGCTATACAGAAATGCTGAAGAAAATGATCATTTCCATCCATCTGAGAATCAGCCCCAGATTCAACTAAAGAGGGATGAGCTGTATATCTTGATTTAAGGCTTGCTGCAATACCCACAGGAGAAAAATTTAAGAATTTTCACTGAATATCCCAGACCCATAGCCTAATACAAGCTGATCTGCCACTTTGAAGAGCCATCAGATTCACTCTTCAAGATTTCAGTTCCCCTAATTTCTCCCTTCTTGTTGTTACATGCTGAAATGAATTCAAAAGTAAATTAACAAAGTGCAGCAGTGACGTTTTGAAGTGATGCCAAATATGAAGTAGCATAAATTTAACAGTTTTCATTAACACAAGAATATTCACTAAACATTTTTCTATATTAGGAGATGTATTCTGTGCTATAAAATTAAATCCATCCTGGCAGTGACCCACAAATAACCTGTTTCTATAGTCCCTTTGCTATTCAGCTAGGCCTCCTGGTGGTGCAGAGCTGTCGTTCATTAATTTTACTGATTGCATAATGAGAAGAAGTCATGCTGCTTTGAATATTAAAAGCTGTAGGTCGATTAATCACCATTTTGAAAATAAAGAGAGATAAAAATATAAGGCAGTGTGAAAACCAACAGGAAATTTGTATCTAGTGTAGAGGAAAGGGGAATTCACCTACTGATTCACAGAGTATCATGTACTTGGCTCAGTAAGTGGGCTGAGAAAGGACAATAGTTTTTGTTGGTCTTGAAAGATCATTTACAAACTGAGATATTTATTAATGTTAGAGCCAATATCTACAGTTACAATGAAGCACATTTTGAAAGATTGTCTGGTTACAAAAGATGCTGAAATCCTTGGAGGCACTCTCCTAATAGAGTACAATATTCAGACCCTCCACTAGACCTAGCCAATCATGCCACTGATTTGCTAATACTATTATGTTTTCTGGATCATGTACTGGGGAAAAACACAGTAATGTCCTCATTGTTCCAAAGCAGACAGCTGTATGTTATAGCATGGCATAGGTAATGCTATTTATCTCAAACACCCACCACTACTCAGCTACTCAAATTTCTCATCCCCTTCTCAACACGCTATCAGTAAATACCACTCAAAGTAGTAAATACTTTCCTTAGTATCTGAAAACTTCCACTTTTGGTTTTTATGACACCTGGAAGACTCACAGATTAGCTGGGTCTTCAAAGTCTTTCCACCAACGTTTTTCCAACCTGCGCCTCATCCTTCCCCAGGAATATAAGGTCCTTACAGCAACACAGGCTGGAGAATAGCTGTGCTGAAGAGGCCCTGGGAGCCTCAGGCAGGCAGCTCAGCACTCCTGGGTGTGAGTCAGCAGCATCCCCCAGCAGCAGAAATGCCCAGCAAAAATGCCATCAACAGCATCCTGGGCTTCACAGAGTGAAGTGATTATTCCCCTGCTCGTTAGATGACACATAGATTAGACCACCCACAGGTGATCAAGTGCAGGGACTTCCCAACACAGGGAAGGTGTTGACAAACTGGAACAAGATCAGAAAATGGACCCCAGGGTAATTGAAACTCCAACACTTGCACTATGAGGAGAGGCTGAGGGGTCGGGGCTGGTTCAGCCTGAGGAAGCAGTAGCTCCAGCTGGGAAGCCATTGAAACAGAGTGTTCCAGGGCAGGGCATGAAAGGTATTAAATTAAAGAAGAGAGGCTCAGAATGGATAGCAAGAGACTATTTTCACCATGTGAACATCCAAGCTTGGTAATAAATTTCTCAGATGGTTTTTTGTAGGCCCTATGCTTTGAGGTTTTCCAGAATTATGCCCTGAATACACAAGAAAAATCAGGTAATGTGATGCCTTAATCAGAGACAAGCTCGCATAAACAAAACATCTCACTTAAATAACCACTTAGTGAATAGGTAAAGGTGCAGCAGTGACTTTGGCAGTTTAAATACTCCAGCTAGTTGTAATAAAAATTAGTTTCAAACTCAATATACACTATTGTTCAGAACTGCAGTTAGAGTAATAACCAATTCCCGAACTTGCATACTCTACTAAACAACCTCTTTATGTCATCTGGTTTTATTTAAGTAGGGGAATTACCTTGCTTAAATGCATTTGTCTGCCTTAAATATCTTTTGCAGAGGTGTATTCAAACATAACATACATAAAAGAAGAACTAGGTGGGTAAATGCATGCTGCTTTATAACTCTGGCTTTGTGGTTGTCCCTATAATAGCTGTTATCCAAGCACTGGTATTGCAATCCGCCAGCAACTCTGACCTGGCCTTTTCCTAATGAGTTAGGAAAAAGGATACTAACATTATAAAACACACTTTAATGGTATTTATGTGAGACATATGCAACTGAACAAATTACTTTAGTTCAGAATGTTTACAGCCTTCTTATATCTTACTTGCAAGCGCATTTAAACCTCTGCAACATATGGCTGTGTGTATGTTCATGTGACTTGAAATCCATTTTACATTCCCATAAGTTTGAAAACAATTATAAGAAAGATACTGTAGATACACAGAGGGAAGACAATAACATGTTTTAGTACGTGGGAAAATAGGCACATGAAGAATAATTGATAAGAGTTACAGGTATGGTTCCTTGTAAATAATTTTGAGTATTCAAGACTAAAACCCCAACTGAAATAAAAATGCTGTCCCAAGGACACCAGGATTATCACAGAAAGAGCCAAAATAGGAAATTTTCTAAAAAATAAGCATATTCATCATCCTAACTGTAATATAGCAATTTATAAAAGTGTGTATAATTCCTCCATTATAATTTAAGCACTCTTGAAAAGACTAACTTCAAGCACAGTTTGTGCTAGAAAAAGCATACGCAAAGAGACAAGACTTTTTGAAAATTGCAAGAAGATGATCTGCGCAACTGTTGATAGAAATATTCTCTCACGAAGATTTTTTTTTTTTAATGCAATAACCTTCAGCCTGTCAAGTCTTAGATTTCCTATCTTGCACCATTTTTTTTTCCTTCTCTCTGCTGTTCCTGGTTGGGAATATGGTTGACAACATCCTGTCCAACCTGTCCTTCATGCATTTTTCAACATACTGTGGCCCATTTCTAAATAGTTGTAGAGAGATCAAAATCTGCACATTTCATATCACGTGTTCATGAAAATTTTATCATCTCTATTTGTACAGGTATCCCAGCTTTAGTCAAGTTCCACAGTTATTTTTCTTGATTTTGGCATATTCATACCTAACAGTATTTGAGTAGGGAAACTCTGTGCATATTGTTGACTTTCCTTGAACTGCCCAGGCTGTTGTACTTTTACCCCATGTGAATCATGGAAGAAACACAAGAAGAGTAGATGTCTAACAGGGAGAAAGTCCCACAAAAAATTTACAGAAATTCTGAGGAGGTGATGTTCTATTACTGCTAGCATTAAATGCATCAGAAATGTTCCTCTGCTGAAACAATTCAGGAGGGTGCCACACCACCTTCAGAAAGCTCCTTGATTTGTACACACCTCTGTCTTGCAGGCATGTAAAATCAAATGTCTTCAGCGTAGAGGAAGAGAAATAATCAACTTCATCTGCTGCAATTAGAGCTCTTTATTCATGCACTGTAATTATATAGCCAACACCACACTGTGCAGAAGGCAATCACATGCCACTGTAAACAGAAACTATAAAGAATTTTATCTGACATTTTTGTGTTTACTCATTTTGCTTGCTTCTTTCTCCTTCCTTACTCTTATGGGAAATTTTGTCTAATTTAAATAAGATTTAAATATCATTGGCTGTGAGTTTAAAGCAACATATGTTTATATTTTCATATAGCTAATTTATTTTTTCTCTGCTTGAAAACCCTGTCAAAGTTGTTATTTTTCAAACAATAAATTAATTCAGACAATGATTGTTTATAGTGAGATCTTCTGCTACAAAAGGCTACAAATTGAGACTAAAAAATATATCAATAACAAAGCTTCAATTGTTTCTATACTACTTATATATTATCAAACAGAAGCAAGGCTAAAAAAATAAAGTAGTTTGAATATGAATAAGGGAAAATACATTGAGATGCAGAGAAGGTCGCATCAACTTTACTGGGTTTTGAGATCTCTTTCCCTCAAACAATATAATGGGATGAGGTAATCTTCTGGTCACCTTTAAACTTTCTGATAATTTTGCTATTTTTGGCGAAGAGAGTAAAGACAAACATACCCATTTCTTTATACATGTTTAAAATGTAAATTTGGACGTGGATGAACAGATATTATGTTTTTCTAGTTCAATTAAAGATTAGAGTTTCCATAACTAGAAAAGATGCTTAGGCTTGGTATTTGAAAGAAAACCATACTCAGGCTAAACAAATTAGTACAGCTAAATTATTTGAGTTGAGTCAATGTAAACCATCCTAAAGTCACTTCCCTACAACCTGTTTCTTTTGAACTAGAAAGCCAGAGAGGACCACTATGACATAGCATCAGCTCACATTTATTTGCAAGTTTCTTTTAGGGAAAAAAAAATCCAGGTTTTTTTTCCATCAAGAGTCAATTCCAAATACTGACTCTGAAGAATTGCTACTATTCTGCCATCTAGAAATATCTAGAATGTTGCTAATTGCTAAATCCAAGCAAAATATTCTTTAGTTTCGTTACTGAAAACTTGCAAAAGCCTTAAGTGAATTCATTGGGAGCATTAGTCCATCCATTCAAGCTAGTTTTTTATAAATATTCCAGGATGCCAGGTAATGGGGAGAGTAGGCCATAACAGTGACTGTATGTCTTTTTTTTTTTTTTTCACTTCTGCAACTTTCTGTTGATTGATTGAATTATGTAAATGTATAGACACACATCAGTTTGATTGTCCAAACAATTTTTTAGCAGAAAGTAATTTGATTTAGTAATATCGACAGTAGCAGTGGAACTAGGAATAACATCTCAAGGGATTACGTCCTTTTCTCCTCCACTAGAGATGTTAAATGTTAACTGTTTACACGAAATGCCTGAAAACATACTTCCATTTCTTAGAGACAACTGTCAACCCTAAAAAGAAGCAAAGGGAATACCAAACACACTTCAAACCGGAAAGAAGGCGATTAAATAAAGTTTTAAAGATTTGAGCCCTTTGCAAAATATGAGCTTGCATTCAAAATACAAATTGCAATGCTGACAGGCAACACTAATTACTGGGGAAATTTCAATCACCTCTTTTCCTGATTTTTAAGTATTTTGGGTGTCCTGCAGTGATTCCTTCATGTTTAGTTTATTCAGGCAGATTAAGAGAAATAATGTAAAATGATACATAAATTCATTTCTCTGTATCAAGTATCTTGTATATATGCTAAGGGTGAAAATTTTCATTTCTAGGAGGAAATCTCTTTTTCTGCTGGTCTTTCTGTGACTGATAACAATGTCTGTGCATTTCTCCAAATACCACTTTATTGTTTTTACTTCCACTTAGTGATTTTTCTTTCCATTTGCCCATCAGTCAAAGGACAGTATTGAGAGAAAGAAACCACCACACTATTCTAATTAAAACCCTCCAACAACATGTACTTATTCTTTGTTACTCACATGAAGAGCAAGTGAAAAATGAAGAGTAGAAAGATCATTACGAGGTTAAGGTACTGAGATTAAGATGCGACATACAGACCCATTTCTGCCACATATCTCCTGAGCTTCTGTTAGCCAGTCAAGTCACTTGAGTTCTCCATGCTCCAGCTGGTTTCTCAATGAGGAATAATATTCTTTTTCATCACCATTGGTCTGATCTCCTTGAAAGTTCTCTCCTCTCTCTGAGATGCTTATCATCATGGAGCCCAGTCTTTTGACATTAATAGTAGTCATCAGAACACTGAAAGTCTCAGAGAACTCTCAAGACTTTATATTTAAAAACTTTAAAAAATCCTTTATTATAAGTATGATAATTAAATAGAAACTCCTAGACACTAAGACACCAAAGTTTATCCCATTCTCACTAGTGTGTTTAGAAAAGTTTCTTGCCTGTCTGTCCAGTATTGATCATCAAAGTAAAATAATGTATTTCTTTGTCCTGTAAAGTGAATTTCCAATTAAAATTCAACAGTGCAATCCCATTCAAAATAGATCTAATATAATTTGAAGTACATTAATTTGACTTGGTTACCTTTTTTTGTTAATTAAACTGATGAGGCAATTTATTTGCTCATTCCAGACCTGACATTAAATGACATTTCATGTGACATCCGCTATTTTTATGTTAATTGAGTAACTTTTGATTTGTATATACCAGATTGATTTGTGTAGTACATAAGTGTCAAGGAAAAAAAGTAATATCTGCAAATAATAAGTAATCTAAGTGATTTACAAGTAGAGTTACTAGCATTTTGAGCACAGGTGGCTGTTTATTTTTAGATTTCCCAAGGACTGTAGATGAACTGTCACTCCAAACTGCTATTTTTAATAGCATTTTGGAAATTAGAAATACAGAATGCAATGCTGGCTGTTTCTATATTAATGGCACTTCTAAAAGTAGAGTTTCTTTCCACCAGTAGTTCTGGCAGAACTAGGCCAGTAGAACCAGTCCTTGAGATTAAATGATCACTGATAAGTTTTTGTCTTTATGAGTATTTGATTTTTATGAAAGAAAGACAGGCTTTAAGAGTTTACTTCTATGAAGCAAATATTTTAATCCACTCTTGCTTGGAGCATGTGGAAATTCCTGTAGTTCATTGTATTTCAAACACCGCTAAACACTGCAAAAATAGAAACACCATGATAGACGTAGCAGATATTTCCTTCAGCTTAAAATTTGGTATATCCATTATGCTTGGGTAAGATTTTAATGGCATAATTATGGGCAAAATAAGACTAATCAGTAGGTCTTTATTCTGTATTAGCAACTGAGGAGCAATTCCTCGTTCTGGTTTAAATTTGCCAAAAAAAACCCCCAAAACAAACACCAGAAATAAACTCTTCCCTTTCCCAGCTTTCGTGAGTGTGCTTTGTATTTGTTTCTCAGCTGGGAATTCTGATATGATCTCTGTTATATGGTCTCTATTTCAACAGTAAGTGAAAAGGCTTTTCTTATCTGAACCACCCTGGGAATTGCCTCCTGTTAACTTCTTTCAGGATTTTTTGGTCATGGCAAAAATCTTCCTGTATCCAGATTTTCTTCCATGTAAAATCAGCTAAAACATTGTAGTCATTGATAGGAACATACTGAAATCTCATCCCAAATTCCCACTCTTCAGAAAGGGTGTCATAAAATTTATTTAGTAACAAACTCCAGCAAAAAACACTAAAAATATCAAGACTAAAATAGTATTTTAACATAAGGGTTTCTAAAATTGTAAATTAAATTTAAAAAACTTACATGGCATGAGAAAAATATAGATATATTTCTACTAAATAATAGAGTCCTGATATCCCTGGGAAGCTGAAGTAAGTAAACTAGTACATATTTAATATATTTTTTACTCTATGTCAATGTCATAGTTCACTGGAGCTTTCAACTTTGGTGTAAACAGATTTTGAAGAGAGTGCCTTAAAGTGATTTAGGCATATTGTCTTTTCACTCTATTCCTTAAATGACTACACTGAGAAAAGCGTCAGGATATTTGACCTTTATTCAAATTAGGAATTAAACATTTAAAATTTAAAGACTTCTCTCTAAAGTATGCTGGATTCCAAACTAGTTTCCTGCAACCATTTTAGTGTTCCTAAATACTAAAACTGGTATACGTCAGTGCCACTGAAATTCATTAAATTTTTGCAAAGAGACCAGAAAGAATAAGGTTGTGTGATTTCTGCCCAGCCAAAGCATGTTGTTTTAACAGGCATCTGGAAACAAAATCCACACACATGTTTACTGTGCCCTTATTTCATTCCTGACATTCTTCACCATGCACTCCCGATACAGCTGTCAACTTGTCACAATGGAAGATCACATCGTAAAGTTTGGACTATAGAGGAAAGCAGTGATTGCAGGCAGGTCAGTGTTAGATTCCATAAAAGCCTGCAGCACCTTTTCTTCAATGACATCAAAGGAAAATCTAAACCTTAATTAGGCCAAGGAACAGACAGCAGCTACAGTAATACTTGGACTTAAAAACCCAAAACAAGGAGTAAGTGAATTGAGAAAAAACTTAAGATTGGCCTAGGGTATCTAGCTCATTGATTTTAGTCTGTGTAAGGAAACAGGTTGCTAAGGACTTTGAATATAAGGGACAAAAATTGAAAAAGACAGCAGTTACCCATAGTTGATATATCAAATTTCTGAACCTGCTAAACAACAATTCATTACTCAAATTTTAATAAGTGTTTGGCATAAAAAAAGACAACAGCGCTGAAGCAACTTGCAGAAGTATTTGCTTACATAAACAATTTCTCCCTTATTTTGGGGAATGCTACAATCAGCAAAGGCATGCAAGGATTTCCAACACTGGAGGACAGTTGAGTTGTCTTGGATTGTATGTATGGAGTTGCAAGTATGGGAAACAAAACAAGGCACAAAGATGGCATAGAAAAGAAGCTGCTGGCCAAACCAATTTTTTTCTTTATTCTGTCACAGTGTGGGGGGTATCACTAGCTAGTTAAAAATCTAATTTCACTGCAGCCACTTCTTTTACTTATCAGTAGTTCACCACTGTCAATTTTAAGCCTGTCCAGGTAACAATTTTCTTTCCTATGAAAAAAGACATTAGAAAAGGCTGACATAAATATCAGTACAACATCAACCAATTAATGAAAAATTTAAGAGCAACTCTTTCCCAGAGAAAAAGTAGAGTTCTAGGGTCATGCAATTACGGCACTTACATTTTGTTCTGGTGAAGCTGTTTGATGCATTTTCAAACTTGTTCTAAAAAACATGACTTTGGAAGTTATTTGGGTTTGGGTTTTTTTTATCTGACAGTCAGGAGCTGGTTTTGACAAACAGAAAAAAAATTGCAGTAATGGAAGTGAAGGCATAGGCATGAAGCTTGAGACTGGTTTGCCTTTTCAGTCACTGAAAGGTTATGTGACGTGACCTTCATCATGTGCATGTTCCCTCCCTTCCTATTCTGCCTGATCAGTCCTCTTTCTCTCTCCAGCTTTAATCTAGTCCAGTATGTCTGTTCCACCATGCGAATAATCAACTTCTCCATTACTCATATTTGGCCATGGGTGGAGAGGATTCTATTTATTCTGAGACATTTCTTTCTATTGCACTTGTGGTATGAAACATGAAATATCGATGCAAACAGAAAATGGCTTTTTCTTGTCTCCATTTTCCATGAATTTCTACATTTGGCTCATAGCTCCTTTCCTGCTGCCCCTTTTGCCCATTTTCTCCTTCACACAAGGATAGTTGATCCTATTTCTAGTACTAAATTCACCACAATCATCTGCTTCTAATGTTCTTGGTCTTCCACTAAGTGTTTTGAATTAAAATCCTGAGACCAGACTAATTTGCTCCATGAAATTTGCTATATGTCAGTCTTTCTACTTTTCAAGCTATAATACACTGCATTCCAATTTTAAACTGGTCTCCAACATGTCAGTATCTTTTTCTGTCACTTTGGTTTTCTATATAGAAGTGTGATCTTCTATCAAGGAAAGTGCAGAAAAACCATGAGGAGTTATTTGATTTGCCATTTCTCTCCTTTTCCCCTTCTTCTTCTCTAACTCCTTTCATTTAGTTACAGAAACACTCCACTATCACTCCATGTTTCTCTCCTCAGCTTTCTAAGCCGACTCAGTCCTGGTTTATTTGCTCTTACTCTTTTCTTTCTCTCTCTTCATACAAAACATATGGGCCTTGCTTAAAATCCTTCTTAGAACTCCTGCCTTCTAAGACTGCTTAACATATCATGGACAACATGCTTACTGATCAGCCCAAACCTATTATTTATTTATTTACTTTACTTATTCACAGCTTTTATGTTATTTTTAAATCTTGTCTAGAAGCTACAAGAATAGATCAGAAAGCAAGATGTAAGTACTGAGAGCTTCATGATATGTTTCTGTGCTTAATAAGTTTAAGCACCCATGGCATACCGTTGTGCCTACTCACCTTGGCAGGTCCCTTGGCACTGCTTACATGGCACGTATCTGCTCCGAGTGTCCCATTTGAAAACATTACTTTAGAGCCAACATCATATTTTAAGTAGCCTCAAAACTAAGCATAAAAATAAGCAAAACCATACATTTTAAGTGCAAAAGAACCATTGAAAACCAATAGGATTTATAGAGGTTAAACCACAAAATAGTTTGGAGAATTCTTATGTGAACAGAAACATGATGAACGGCTGCAATTTCCAAGATTGAAATTTCACTTAGCACGTTCTGTGAACACCCAGCTGATGCAATACTCTGCCTCTTAAAATACATTAAGAGCATGTCTCTATCAATAACATCATCCAACACTAATCATACAGTGATCAGGGATTTTCTCAACACACAGGTGTAGCTTGGAGAGCAGAGTTTTAATTTACCACACTCCTTGTTATTGCACTTCCAATCTTTTTCTAAATAGACTGCCAAACACAAATGAGAGTATCTCATTGTTTGGCACCAGGTACAACAGAACACTAGACATTGGACTGAGAAAACAAAATTCAGTGCCTTTGTTCATCAAAATGTAATTTAAGGTAGCATTCCCACCAAAACCTCCAGAGCAGAAGATAAGTAAAACTGTTCTAGTTGACTGAGAATTTAATTTTCCAAAAATTCTTGAGTGACCTCCACTGCCCTCAGATTTTCACAGAACAATCTTTTCCATGACTTAGTTGTATATGTCACCAATTTTTTTCCATTTCCCCTAGTCACAATCACAAGATTATCTTGTTTCTGGTTGCAGCTTGCTGTACCTGAGGGTAGAAGAAACAGTTCCGCCATGCTCAAAAAGATTGAAGTGGGTAGCAAATATGTAACTACTTTCTGGATTGGCTTCAGTATCGCATCTATAAAATCTATCACCCATCTGGCATTGAGTGCTGTGCCAAACCACTAAGCCCAACACTCTCCTTGTAAACTTGTCATTATCCTTCTAGCTATTCAATCTTAAAACAAGAGGTGGAAATCTTTGTACAGAAAGATTGGTGCACAGCAGACCATCTAAACGACTCAAGCTGATGAAAATTGGAAGATTAACCTTTTATTGATGGATGTGTAAAATAAGACTCTTCCCTGAACACTTTAATTATTTATATGTACAAAGCAAGTAAATCTATTACGATTCTCTGACCTATTCAAGACTTCTCTTAAAGACAAGATACTCAGCACTCAGACAAGGACCTGAACAAATGAATACAGCTTTGAATATGGCTCTGTTTTGACTGTGTAGTTGGACCAGATAGTGCCTAAAGGCCCTTTACAATGTTTTAGTTTTTTCCTTATGATTCTTACTCTATAGTACGCTGCTCAAGCTTTGCACAGGCAAGAAAATGAACACAAAAAGACAAGGAAAAGAATTTTTTCTCAAAAAGGATAAGATTGTTCAAGGTGTAGCAAAAGAGAATGTCTTACAATATAACTGTTTCCTCCATGATTCAAATTCCACCTTTGCACTTCTGCCACCATAATTGAGTAAATACCTATGGACAAGGTGCACAGAATTATTATTATAGCTACCTGTTAAACACAAAGTACCTGCTTCATTTTTGAGAAAAATATGAATTCAACTAATGAAGTTAATCTGACATTAATGATTTACAGGAAGTGGATTCAGAATTCATATCTATAAAGCAAGCTGTTGATAAGACATCTCTGTAGGGATCCATGGCTTTAAGGTTTGCTCTTGTACACATAACAAAATCCATCTTCATACTACACTCTGAGGCTTGTGAGGATAATTTCAGAAGGATTTACCAGCATATAAAATATTCTTTTAACATATATTGATGCAACTTTGTAATTGATTGCAATTGCTCTGTAATTTTTTCATAGAATCAGAACTCTCTCTTAAAAATAGTAGCTGTAAGTAGCTGTTATTGTCCTATACAAGAGCAGCTTGTCTTGAACTTTTATATAAGACCAGAACCTTGAACCTCTGTAGAAGACCTGATATTATTATTGGACTTATTTGAAATCTTAACTGAAAATAACATTCAGTTCCTGCTATTTCTCAGTTCTTAAGATCCTAAAATAATGTACAACTTCATGGATCTCGTTCAAATTTAGAGACCAATACCAGCATGCCTTTTGCAAACGTAATTAGCATATCTGCACCTGATTCCTTCTTTTACTTTTTGGGGTAGGACAAACTAGTACTAGATTTTCTCCTCCATCTCCATGTTTTGTTGAAAGACAAGAAAGGCAATATAGGATTTAATGAGAACGAATATACTGTAATATTTCCAGAGCTCCAAATCCCTGAACAGATTTTTACTTAAGTACTAGTGCTGAATTTTGACATTTCTTCTTATTTTAAGCATTCAAAGAATTCTGATGAAATGACAACAGTAGTGAAAATAATTTAAATTCATTGGCAAGCTATTATATTTAAGGTTACAAAAATAGCCGCAGGGGTCTTTGCTTTCTGGGGACAAGCATTTCAATAATATATTGAATTTTAGCACTCAAGGCCATATTCTGGCACACTCATAAGAGGCTCTATTTGTACAAAGTTATTAATCATCTATTTCTATATGCTTTGCAAAAGTGATAATACACGACTACTAAGTAGCACAAGTGACAAATTGCATGTTGTTCTCTATTCACTGCTTATATTTTTAAGCACCTTCATTGTTCATAAGAGGTGGCAGACTGACAGCGTTGCAGAATATTTGTTTTCTGTTATAAAGTATAAGGAGTTCTGTAGAAATATGCTTTTTTTGCCCCAACAGCGCCCTTCTGAGGTGCTTGCTTTAGCGATCATAGTCACCTGTCATTTACATCAGCTTAAAGGAAATTAATCTGTGACTGTGCCATGCTGGATATAATCTTAGTTTGGCAAAGATGGTCTAGAAACAAATTTCAGACTTTTGCCCATTCAGTGATTGAGCTTTCTTGTCAACTGTAAAGACTTCATAAAGCCATCAATGAAAGCAATGATTTGCAGTCTCTGTCCTTGTTTTGTTCTGGAGACCTGATCTTTGACATTGGTTTTACTGTTCACCTATTCACTTCTACCTCGAAGAAAAGGCTCCCAGTACAGATTATCCAAACCAAACAGAAAAGATTTTAGAGTTTAGATGAGTAATAGTGCGTGATTTACTTATATGAAGATAAATTTCCTCAGTCTAATAGTAACCTCCCTGTCTTCACAGTGTTGTTCCTACCTAAGTGCTGCAGATCAGGCTTGCCTCAAATGGGATGAATCCCAGTGAGACAGCCATACAGCAGTGCTGTAGGAATATTCCAGCCTTTATCTATACCTCATGAGGTGGTACTGGCCTTCACTTTATTATAATGTGGCTCTACCAGAGTCAAACTGCTAAGTAACACATTAGTTTTTGAAAGCACAGAAAAACCTTGCACAAGACAAGAAAGCTTTACAGTTTTTCTTTCAATCTACTTTCTCCATGAAAAAAAATGAAATTTAATTCTTCTGCCTTCTCTCTGTCCTTTCTTCCAAATTAAATGAGTAGCAGACTAAACGGTAAGGAACAACACTGTTCCTACAGAGATTGTGGGCCTCTTCTTCTGGGAGGGGCAGATCAGATCAGCAAACAGATGCTGCCAATACACATATGCAGACACGGAAGTTAATACAGTTTATTCCCTTTTATAAGCATAGACTATTTCTGCATAGAATCCTATTAACCTTCTCTCAGAAGGCTGCCAGCAACCCATTCACAACACAGATTGGATGCTCCATAATGAATACAGTGGGAATTCTCTATGCCTTATTATTTGTGATGCTTCTTGCATCATCATATTAGGCTAAATCAGCGTTTGCAGGAAACAAGGGTAAAAACTGAGTCGAGATGAAATCCTCCTCAGCAAATTCTTTAGGTTTGTCACAGGATCACAGAAAGATGCAGCCTCTGAGGAGGCTGAATCACACTCATCTGCAGTTTGAGCATCCTCGGCTTTCATTTGGGGATGTGTCTTGGCAGGACAACTTCACTTATGCTGAATTTCACAACACTATAGGTGAACAGCTCCTGCTGTCAAAGTTCACACAGACATCTCTCAGGACTGAGCAATAATAGTTAGCTGAACTAACTCTTTACTCCTCTCTGGATGAACTAGTTATCAATAACCCAAATAATACTAGGAAAAATGGAAGAAAATACAGATACATACCTTTCCTATGTATTTCTTCAGGCTTTCTGAAGTACTAAATCAATTTACAGCAGTGTGTAAATTTTCTGTACTATAATCAATAATGCTTAAAAAGGTCAGCACTTTTTAGTGCTTAAGTAATTAAAAAAAAAAACACTTCAAAAAACTACAAGACTTCTTGTAAAAAGTTGGTGATTATAGCCATCTCAAGGATAAAACAAAACATGTTTTTCTAGGTCCAAAAAATTTTATTTAAGAAATAGCATAACTAGGAGCTACTGAAAATTAGGTCTCATATAATATGTTACATATACATATACATATATATACATACATATATACATATACATATATATATATATATGTTACATTGTTACATATAATGACTGACATAGGTACTCCCAGACTGGGCATTTTAGATAGACGCGTGGCAAGCTTATAAATAAATACACCAGGATCTCCATGCTATTAAAGACATAGATAAATAATTTGCTAGGATTCCAAATATACACAAATGCGGCTTACTTTGAAATGTACAACTGCAGAAGGCAAATGTGTTTTCTGTCATAATACTCGAATATAAATTACATGTCAGTTAATTCCTATGGCCTCTAAAATGGCAGTTCACACCCTGGTGTGAACTCTTAGGGTTAAGCAGAAGCCGTCATGGGCTACTTTTCTTCTTCAGTTTTGATGCTCAGCCATGGTTTTGACCATGTCTCAAACACTGAATCACATAGTATCTGTTTCAGCCTGCTTAGTTAATACTATTAGTTAACCACTGTACTGTAGTTAACCCCTGAAGAATGAATTCATCTTCCTTCTGTAAAAATATTGCAACAACAGATACAAGAACACATCTCCTAATCTAAAGCATCCAGACGTGTGCATACAATTTCTCAGGTTCAAATTCACCTGTGCTAGATTTATCTCACGATCTTTTTAGTAAATATTCAGTTTTGTTCTACCTTTCCTTTACAGGCTGCAGGAAAACACATTCTCATGACCTTGAGATTCAGTAGAGCCCTCTAAAAGCAGCAGTGGATGAACTTCTGTACTACTGTATGAATTGCCATGTTTCAGTTTTAGGAAACATACTTTAGGAATGAAAACTTCAGCACACAACAATTTCTCACTGAATAGCACTTTCAGTCTAGGAGATTGAGCAATTTTTTCTGTGAACTTCAGGCTAAATCCCATGGGTGACACTTTCTACATACTTCCTTAGAAATTACTTTTTCACATAGGCTTATAAGGTCACCACATAACTTTCAATGTAAAAGTTCACAAAAGAAGTTTCAATATCTTTTTTTAAGGTTAACGTTAGGATGACAAAATTCTACTGTGAAAGAGAGCAAGTTCATTCAAGTTAAACATTCAAATAAAAGCAGGTTATGTAACCAAGCAGAAGGAAAGGTAGAAAATTCTGTTTGATGTAAGAATTGGAGGCAGTCCTGGTCTCTGCACACTCTCTTCTAGTCACCACTGAATATTATTCTGATGTATGTAGAAGACTGATTATTTTATTGAAGTAATTAATCAAGTAATGACTACACTTGTGTGTTCAATTATAGTCTTTATGGTTGATTAATCTTTATAATACATGCCATTACTGGCTCTATTTTTTTCCACCCAGGGCAAAGAAGGCCAGTGTAAAAAATGAGAAGAGAGCTATAACAAACTTGTACACTTAGAAGGGATGGTAACAATGTTAAAGACACATTTTTCAGTGTCAGAAATATTGGTTTGCTTACTGAAGCTGAAAAATAAAATGCACACTTGCTAAACATACAATTCCTTTGCAGGAATTTGCTTTTTAGACATTAGAAAGCAGGGGGTTTAATAGTCATAATGTACCTGAGCTTTCCAGAAACAGTAAGGAAAGGGAGGAAGGAAGGAAGGAAGGAAGGAAGGAAGGAAGGAAGGAAGGAAGGGAAAGAAAAACTTTCTATTTACCATCTGATTTTACATTATGCATATTTGTTTCAGTAGCTTTGATTAAGGTGAAGTAACCTTTTCTATATCAAATGGTGCACTTATGATAGAGAAAAAAAAATAGCATGCAGATACAGCTATTTTCACAAGTGTAAAGGAAAAGGAAAAGCAAAACAGAAAATTCTCTCACCAACACAGCCAAGATGGAAAAAAAGGAGCGTAAGCTCAAGAAACCATAATGCTTCTGTCACTGTCTTCTCCTACCTGCCACTGAACAGATAAGGAACTAGCTGAGACAAACTTTGTACTACCTCTCCACCCTTTCCTTTCACTCAGTTGTACCTCTCCCAGTTGATGTGAAGTCTGCCTTCAGTGTGTTAGCTTAATATCTAACCTGTCTTGTTTCTAACTGGAGCCTGATTCATACATACGGATAACTTAATATGACTAATGGCCATGGGAATATGGGCTGAAACCTGCATAAACACAACTCATCCAGCATCATCACCCATCCGTATTGCAGCCACAAATTTCACTGCTTTCCAATGTTGCCCTTCAGTTCCCTTAGACCCCCAGGTCAGCAAAAGGCATAGCTCTTTATTATGTTTGGGCTCTGACATCTGTTCTAAGAGGTGGCAGATAACTGAGGAGATTCAGACTGTCCAGCAACAATAAGGCAACAAGTAAGTAGACTCCAAGGAAAAATGGTTGCTGCTTTTTTTAGACCCCTATCCACCATACAACTTACACACTACTATCAGGTGCCCTCTCTTCTCACTACCAATTATGTAAGAAGAGTGAAAAAAGGAAAAAAACCATCAGTCACACAACATCATGTATTATCAGACAGTCTTCCTGTACAAACATTTCAGAAAGCCGTGGTATTTTTGTGTTTAAGATGGGCTAGTAATTGCTGTATGTGCAATTCCTGAAAGAAAAAAAATGGGCATTTATCAATGGATGAAGACTAGGTAAATAATTGAGTATGTAATGAAGACTTTTTCAGTTAGAATCATGCACTTTTTCATGGAGAAGCTTGTTTATTGAAGAATGAAATTTGGGGTTGGCTGAACCCTGTGAATTGTACTGGAGCTCTGGAGACCTTCAGAACCTTCAGGGCATCCAGCCACTTCCGTATGTCTCTGCGATTATCTGTGACCTTACCAAGGACAAAGACTTAATTTCCTCCCACCCAACCTTCCACAACAGCGTTTTGTGAAGCACAATTTCTGTCTATCTATGAGTACATACACTTGTATCTTCATTTCATTTCTTCTCTATATTGTGTAGAGACGATCATCTCCCATATTGATATAGTCTTACCCTGTAGTTACGTTTCACATGGAGTGGTACCCAAGAGAATTAGGCCCACAGAGAGGTCACATTCCTCAGGATAGCTCTGATGCATGGCTGAGTGAATCTGTAACCTGTCTGTCCCTTTCTTTGTAGATTTACATGTGTAGCCTGGTCCATGCTGTGATAATGAACACTGATGGATGAATCAAATACTTTCTTCTGCTAGAAAAGGTGAGTAAGATGTCGTCCCTCCTTCCCATCAAAAATTAATTCTCTGCAAATGCACATGAGCTGTCTGATACTTGTGAGGTCTTTAATGTTTCACTATAAAACAGGAGCATATCAAGTGTGCTGTACAACGTGCAACAGGCTCCAAAGCTTCTTGGGATAACCGAGGTGCCAAAGGGTGAGTGATCACAGTGGAGGTACCCCATCTTTTCTGGGGTTCTCTCTCTACCGCACTCCGTAGTCTCATTTTCATCAAGGGGAACAGATTTTTTCCAACCCATATGCTCACGATGAGGTTTGGCTGGCACACTCATCTGGGCATTATAAAGAGTCAATGGAGTATGTAGGCTATTAGTAAGAGATTTGCAGGATCTTTTAAGAAACCCAGAGAGCTTCAGACTTCAGGCTAAAGACCCACAAAGCAGTCCCAAGTCAAAGATTATTATGGCTCCAGAATGAATGAGTGTTTCACAGTTCCTTGCAAAACAGTATATAATTCCTCTCCTAGAAAGCTGTGCTTTAGCATCTGCCGGCTTAGAGTCAAGGGGATTCTGTCTTCCCCAAACTTGCATCTCCTGTGCAAACACACTGCTGTTCTGTCTGCCAAGTCCATATAGTGCTTGACAATGAACATTTCAAGGGACAATTATTTTCAGCTCAGGAAGCTGTTAGCCAAACAGAAGGTTTACAAGCTAAAAAGACATAATAAAAAATGAGCAGGCATTCACCAAAGCAGAATTATTGGCCTCAAAATTGAAGCATGCTGCTGTCATTACCTGTAAACACTAATGGCTGAATCTACCCTGAGATTTACAATGTATTGTATTTACTATTGGAAAAGAAAGATAACTTCAAAGTATTAGGTTAGAAAAGTTACTTCTTCAAAGTGACACCCTGGTGTTGATAAGTGTTCTCCACCTATGACAAAAATTGTGTTTATTCAGCTTACCAGTAAAAATTAATATTGTTCTCAGACATACAGGATCAGTGAAGCTTATGGAGAGGGAAACAAACAAACAAACAAAAAATACTGAGTATCCGTCTGCTTCATAAATTATAAACAACAACAGCCTGATAATAAAAAACATTATCATCAGGGTCGTCTTCATGTTGGCAATTTCAGAATGACAATAGATAGAGCCAGCCAAGAAGACAATAGAGTTTGATTTTCATAGAGTAGTCCTACCCTCCAGGGCTAAGAATAGCAGAAAACAAATGAAAAATAATTTGTAGTTTTGCTGGTAAACTAAGCATGACAAGGGAGTCATGAATGTAACCTCAAAATGTTACATCTATCTATACACCTATCTTAATGCATCATTTTCTTCTATAAACAAGAAAGTCCTTTTCAGCTTGTCTGACAGACTAGATACCAAATTGCTACAATTTTGAAGACTGCTTCTTTTATACTCAGAATTTCCTCTGCAATGTAAAACTTTAGTTTTAATTATAGGTTAGTACAGACAAATCTCACTAGTATTTAATTTGTTGAGGTTTCCTTTCACATATAACAATGCAACATTCTTTTACACAATTGGGATCCATTTGGCAATTGTGTCCAGAAAAATCACAGTTGTTTCATTTGTCAGATACTAGCATACTGTGAAAATGAAAGTGCTAGCCAAGGTGCCTTAAAATATGAGCTCAATTACTTTTGCAGTGTGCAGATTAAGGTTCTATCTATACTGCTTCTTAGGGTTAACTTTGAGGTCATCCTCAAACAGTATTCTTTGCTTTTCCACCTATCTGTACTGAACTTCAGAGCCTATACCTATATCTTTCATATGATACTCTCTTATTTCCACAGCAGGACGCAACTGCAGTGTGCAGATTCCTTGCACATTGCAAAACACAGCCCTTCCCCAAAAGTGTGTTTTTTCCTCCGTGTATGCTTATGGATAATAAAGAGGAAAAGGGATAGAGAGGAACAGAAAACAATTTGAGAGTCTGGAGTAATGGTGGCAGAGATTTTGTGCTGAAGACTACATGACACCAGCACATTTCAAACAATAGGGCTATGCAAGGAATTGGAGTTAATCTCATGCCTAGGATTTAACTCTAACTTCTAGGCTCCAAGTAGACAGCGTGCATAAGTGTGCTTACCTCTGGGAGATGAGCATATAGGTTTAAAATGTAAAGATGATGATGATGATGATGATGATGATGATGATGATGATGATGATGATGATGATGATGATGATGATGATGATGATGATGATGATGGCTTT
Source organism: Ifrita kowaldi (assembly GCA_013398055.1). Taxonomy (NCBI): domain Eukaryota; kingdom Metazoa; phylum Chordata; class Aves; order Passeriformes; family Cinclosomatidae; genus Ifrita; species Ifrita kowaldi. Next base: position 289,932 of record VZRS01007954.1, on the reverse strand, counting down.
GTTCTGCAGGATATATTCTTAGCTCTCTCTTAATTCAAATACAAAACTTGCTTTGACTTCATTTGCATGAATGAGAGCATGAGAGACATTTGCAATAGGAGCAGTAATTTGCACCTAAGCATATGGATGCTCATATTCATAATTTATGTGACTTTTATAGCTGATGGTTTCTTAAGTAAACAGTACTAGCATCTAGCTACTGTCTGAATTTGTTAATTTTATATTTTTTAATATGTCTAGGTATTCTGGCTGTAGAGAAAACCCTGAAAATGTTGCAATGTGTAAGTATTCCAGCACATGCTGCATATTCTAGGAAAAGAGAAGCAGCCCAGCTTTTCAAAATATACTCTTTGGCTCACTATCCCTCAGCCCCCACACTGTTTTTAAAACAGAGACCGGTAAAGTGATATGCTACTGATACACACATCCAAGGAACCCACAGGTGAACATTTCTGCCACGTGTACAGGGTGAGGTAAGCACATACTGTTGACTTTGCAGACACTTGGTCTGCAGATTAAACAAAGATAAGAAAAATATTATATGGTGCCCAAAGATTTGCAAGTTCTTGTGTGTCCTTGATATATCCTGAACAAGTACAGGATGAGTGCCCAAGGCTGACCACTGTTATTCCTTCCTAGAATCTTTGCCAGCTTCCTTACTCCTTTCTGTCTTATACTGCAAAACTTTATCACCTCCTTTTATGTCTCTCTCATAGTGCCCATGATGTCATGATGTTAAGTTCTGGTAGTGCAGCTAAAGTTATCATATTTTGAGTATTCATATCATTTATTTACCAAAATGTGTTCACACCAACATGTTCATATATCTTTTCTTCCCACTGGCTCAATTAATCTCTTCACTGCATATTATCAAATTTCTATTTCTTGCAAGTTTTGAACATAACGAAGGTGCAAAAAACAACAACAAAAACCCAACCCAAGATATTAAAAGCTTCTGAAACATTCCAAAAAAATTATTCTGACTAGAATGGGCAGTTATAGCACATTTCAGTACATTTATATAGAATTCTTACTCCTTTAAACACCTGTAGGATCTGGGCATCTCACTATCATTACTTCTTCTTGATATTCCTTTATATTTACCATCAGAAATACCATGAATAATGCAAATAACAAGGTCATCTCCCTGAAAATGCCGAGTTATTTAAAGTCTACCACTGTAATCCTCTTCTTCCAGAAAGAAGATTTTGTCATTATTAGTGTCAACCATAGGTCATTTGAATATAAGACTTCATCAATGTCAATTAAACTCTATGACCTTCAGTAAAAGAGTAGAATCAAAGTTAATTCAAATGCTAACAAATACAATTCCTTTCATCATTTAAACACTAGTTTTATTTAAAATTATTTTTTTCATATAATAAAAGTAATGGTCAATCTCATCAGAAATTTTTCTGATGGATTAAAGTATTAGATTTAAAATAACTATAAATTATTTGTTGTAATTTTCCAAATTAACAAAGATTAACCACAGATATCTGTCCAATTAACCTCTGAGTGTTTGAATGCATTATAGTAAAATGTTTGACAAAACTATAATTCTTTATTGCAATAATTAAATGTGTTTTCAGAATTTAAAATAATTTATGTTTTTATGAGCAGTGCTATTTAAGTCATACCAAATTTCAGGCTCTTTGTACAAGACTTTGGCATAATTTCTTACATAAACCAGGTTTATGAAAACTTTCTTGCTTTGGTATTTTCTTTATGGCAGCTAGTATGGGGCTGTGTTTTGAATTTGTACTGTGGAATGAACGTTTTTAATTCAGGGGTGTTTTAGTTACTGCTGATCAGGGCTTGCACAGCGTTGAGGCCTTTTCTGCTCCTCACCCCTCCAGCACTGGGGGTGCACAAGGAGTTGGGAGGGGACACAGCCAGGACAGCTAATCCCAACTGATATCACCAAAGGGATATCCCATACCACATGGTATCATTCCAGTATATAAAGCAGGCAAAGAAGAAGGAACATGAAGATACTCAGAGCGATATCTTCTAGGCAAGAATTTGGTCTTGAATGACGTATTTCAGATGAGGATGTTTGTCACTCTAAATTTAGAAGCCAATTCCTAAAACCAGTCACCTCCCAGATAACAGGTTTTACTTCACCTCTAATTTTAATGCATCTGCATTAATTTTGGTTGTGGGGTTTTTTTCTGAACTGTCTTTACAGTTTTTTCAGTCCCTTTAAACTTGTTTAGAAACCTTTATTTCATATAAAATTCTTCCACCTGGTTTGAAATTTACAACCTAGATTTAGCTATTCTCCAAGGAATGGGAAGGTGATGATATTTTTGAGTGCCCAGGCTATGATGAAAGACATGATCTGAGTAAGAAGCTGGATTCAGCTATACTGATTTCTTAAAAGTTATTTCCAGCAAAAAGGAGAAGGGAAAATAACTGAAAAAAAATATATAGATATATATTAAGTTCTCATTACTTCTCCTCAAGATAAGATGTGAATGCTATTTTAAACATGAAAAAAATATATTTCACAGTTACATTTTCCTTATGCTCCTTCCTCATATACTGACATTTTAGCTTACCATCTCTCTGTTTCTGTTTCTAAATAAAACTTTACATGACAGTTAAAAACACAACATAGATAACAGCTGCAGCTGCGACTTCACTGTAACAAGACAGGGAAAGCTACCACACAAAAGTGCACAGATTCTTTTTGTGAAACAATCTGGAGTGCAAATCTAATGACCAAAAGAAGGACAAAACATGTGCTACCTTTATTTCAAGAAAGGGTGAAAGGAGCCATTGTTAGAAAGAGGCACTGAATGACTGAAGCAAGAAAGCTGTTGAAATGCACTCTGCTTATCAGCACAGGATCTGACAATAGCACAGGTCACTATTGTGCCTGTTTACAAACAAAGCCCTGTAATTAATTGAATGCAAGACTGTTGATCATTTAATTTGAACAATTAGAATTAATGTGCACATGCATAAACTATGAAGCTCATGTGTAAGAAAGATTTGCTTTGGGATTAAACATTTCCCAGACCTGTAGAAAAGAATTCTGTGCTGTGTACAGCTATAATAGGTTCCTGAAATCTTGGCCAACCACGGGAAAGTGCTTGTTAAATTTGTTAAAATAAGGATTTATTGACCAATAATGCAGATGTCTACCTCTTAGCTGGCCACCTCGGGCTTCCTTTATGCTCACTTGAAAGAAAGTATTATTCCTGTATAGTAATTCATATGAGTGTAGATGTCTAAAATAAAGCAGATGACTCATTCCCCAAAAATCCGTAGTTTGTTCTTTGTTCACAAAGGAACCCGAAGGTATCTAAGAGACAGATCTCTACGTGTTTCTACAATTTCAAATTTCAAATGTCTAAACTAGGTGAGATGAATCTCACCTTGTCTGTCTGTCTGGGTGAAAACTCTCTTTTAGTCATGACTCTGGTATTAGCACCTACAAGGAAGGAATAAACAATTTATAACTAGGGTAATAAAAAGATACATTTAAAGAGGAGAGACTTGAGTTTAGATCATGTTCCAAAAACTGTGATGAAAGTGTAGGATATGCTGGGTTTAGGATCTACCCCCATGACACAGCCTGAAAAATTAAGGGTTGGATGAGAGCAATGGTCCTTTGCTGGGAATATTATGAAGTAGTTGCATGCTTATTGCCATAATCATATAGAAGCTTGATAGCAGAATCATAAGAACAGAAAAATTCAGAGATAACTTATGTGCTAGACAGACATAAGCATGGAGTTTCCTTTCTTTTCTATTTTTTTTCCCTATCTATTCATCCTTTCCTTAGTTTTTTCTGGATTTTGTATTTATGTATTTCTATTTGCTTTCAGCTTAGTTTAATTCACAGCAAGAAATGCTTGGGATAAGCAGCTGAATCCTAAGGTCATCCATTCCTTTGAACTGTTAGTCATTGCTGTTTGAAATGACGATGCCCAAATATTTGTTTCCAAGGCTGCCTGAAGTGTTGTGTGCCTTTAACAACTTGAATAGGGTAACTTGAGTGGTAGCCTGCTCTCCTGTACACCATCTTGGACAATTAAGATCCAGTGAGGTGATATTTGCTGGCAAAATTACTCTGAATTGATCAGCATGTTAATTCTTACAGCCAGTCCTGAATTCATAGAATCATAGAACATTAAGGGGCTGGAATGGACCTTAAGAATTATATAGTCCCAACCCCCCTGCCATGGGCAGGGACACCTCCCACTAGACCAGGTTGCTCAAAGCCTTATCCAACCTTTTCAAGGTGAGACACCGGTCACAACATGGACAGCAGGTATTTGCCCAAGGTATGTTCCTTCTAGATGTTATGCAATTCTGTTGTCATGGCACACAGTGAGACACAGGCAGAGGCTAGCTAGCTCTTACTGTGTCCTCTATTACACTTCTCTGAATTGTCCCTTAGACATGTTTCTACCAAGCAGATTTTGCAGTTTTGGCAGATGTTTATTGAAGTAGCAGCTTCAGCCAAAACTAGCCTTTCATTGCCAGCTGGCTCTAAATTACATTAGAAGGGCAGAAGATAAGTAGATACTACCTAAAGCAGAAAAGAATCCTTCTCTTGGAAGAGTTTTGTGCTATGCAGCACCACTTTTGAACTGAAGAAACAAACTATAGCTAGCTGGAAAGGAAAGCACTGTCCTCCTAGAATTATCCTGCAGGATTACCAGTGGGGAAAAAAACCATTTTCCTGGAGATTAGAGCAGGGCTCATTCCAGAGCCGAAAAAACCCGTTTTCACAGTTTGGTGTAAGAAGACTTACAGCTGTTGTGCTTAGATATCTTTCTCTATATATGCAGTGTATTGTTCTCCTTAGAAACAGAGTGGGAACTCCAACGGCTGGAGCAGTGCAGCACCAATACACCATTTTGACAGGCTGGGGTGAAAGGAGCCTGATTTCCATCTACTGAGGACTTCATTGTCCAGCTGAAAGGATCTGAGACATTAGATACTGCTGACAGACTATTGCTCCAGAATGCTAGTATTCCTTCAGAGAAGCGCAGTGAGAAGTGGTCAGTCTGGCTGAAAGCCAAATTGACTCATGGGACAGTGAAAACAAACTCAGCCTGGCTGCATGAGGGCGTTTAAACCTGGGGTGACATCCAGTCATTGCTGATGCAGCCAGACTCATGTGGTAAGCAGGCAAACCCCTCGGTGATAGAATCCAGCACAATGGTACCGCTCCTGGTGGAAATATTTGAAACCCATATTAAACATAAAACAATAGAACAGTTTAAGTTTCATTAAACTGTCAATCATTTCGACACCATTCAAATTTAAGGCAGAAGAATTGAGAGAGGAAAAACAGAGAAGTAGAAGCAATTGCTTCTAAATAGTTTAATATTTATTTCTTTTAAGGACAACTAACATGAGCTCAAGAAGAGAAAGATCTGCTAGTCAAACTATAAGTTTCAATTTACAGGAGTATAAAAAAGAAAAATGAAAAAAATCTGTGAAGACAGCAATTTTTAATACTTCATTGCATAGACAAATAGTGGTTGGTATTCTTGTCATAAGCATTTTATTTAGTTTAGTGTTTCTAGTGTTCAATAAAGGACAAAGACAATAAGCCTTACAAAACATAAAAAACTTTACATGAGCCCTTTTAGTGCAGCAGTTAAGCTACACAGACAGACACTCTTTTATTCAGGTTTTTTTTTTCTCTTCCTACAGCTTCATCGCAAGAATATATGTGCCATTACTACAGGGCTTGTGAGATACATGCAGAAGATTTATCTAATCAAGAGGCTGAAAATGAACGGACAGCACACTAGAAACCACCACTGTTTTGAAAGGGGAGAATTATGCTGCCACAGTCATTTGTCATTTTACTCTTGCTACAAATATGTTTGGGGGCTTAACAGTCTTTAGTTTAAACGTATTCACATTGCATTTTTAGTTTTAATTTCCTGAATGTTCTCTGGTAATGAGATTACCCTATTGCGTGTTTTCTAGGCAGATTTTTTTGTCTGCTACCTAGCAAATCCTATTATTTCTTGCTTTTCATCCAAGACATATTACTGTGTTTATTGCCTTTGCAAGAGAATGGCAATTCAGATTCTGAAATTGATAGGTGTGTGCACAGGTAGTATTGCAGACCTTGCCCTCTGCTCTGTGTCACAGTAAGCTTACTTTTCTTAGGGGATGGGAAGGAAGTTTCTGTAAACATCATGGGTTTTTTCCCCCTCTTCTTTAAACTTCAAGGTTAGGATTCTTGAATAAATGTTAGACTGGAGTATGGATAGAGTGGTTAAAAATAGCATTACATTTTTACAGCACTCTTTGAGAGTGGCTTTGAAAAACAGTCATATAATTCTACTGAGATCATGGAAGTTTTACATGCAGTGAAGCCATATTTTTGTTCTTGCCAAGGGACAGTCCTTTCCAGGCTGTGGCCCACACTAGCTGATATCTGATATAACTGCATTGACACCTTGAGCGTGAAGATTCAGTCCAGTCTCAGGTATGTGGATGAAATTGCATTTCTGTCAAATTAACCACTGTACATGGCATTAATTTTTATGCTGGCTTCATGCCAGCTGTGAGACAACAGGTGATGTCTTTTCCAGAATCAAGCTAGAATGAAGCTTCTGGACAATATCTGATTCTGCATAAAGTATATAAGTTGAAGTAAATCAATCAATGCAGTTGGTTTCTCTGCACTGTTGATCCCATAGTCAGTTTATACCAGATCAGCCTTCAACATCCCAAAAGTTCAGTTTGTATTATCTGGAGCAGGAATCTAAAATTGTCTTGATTTCATCACAGACTCACAAGCTCACTCTCAAATGCAGTAAGAAAAGGAGAGACTGGTTCCTTCTTTCCTCTGCAGAATGGTAATGTATATTATTTTAATTATTTACCAGAGGAGCTTTGCAATAATTCCTCTGGAAGGCAATTTTTATTCTTTATCTTTATAAGCAATAATTAATATTGTCAAGCAAACTAGTATATTCAGAACCAATAAAAATCACAGCACCAGTATGAGGATGTTGTGTTCTTAGAGTTCCCAAAGTTGATTACCAGCCTTTGACAGACCAAAAAAAAAAGCTGCCCATATTAATTTAGTTGGCTGGAATGCAGAACTCTAACGACCTTGCAATGAGAGACTGAGAAGGGAATGGAGACTGCAGAAAGCAGCATAGATGACATTAGGATTTATTGATTTATCCTGAATACTTCTTCTGGAACGAGAGTCCTCTATATACATCTTCAACACTCAATTCAGGCATGAAAAACCGGTAAAATATTTCTCTCTTCTGCAGTTTTGGCAAAGCATAACAGAAACTGGTGTTTGCTAGAATAGGCAGTAATTTTAGTATGCTTTATATAGTAATATCTTTCTATGTGTACATGTTTTACAGCAGATACATGATGCACTCTGTTTGCATGCACACCCTTGACCATGCATAGGTCTCAAGTTTATTACAAACATTAGGGTATTGTTCAAGTTGCTGCCTTTAATCCCTACCAAATACAAGTTAACATACAATAATTCTGCATTTATATGCTAATTTTTGCCTGAGGATCAAACTGAAAACTATATGTAAAAATTTCTCCTCTCTTTTTCTCCATCGAAAAAATGTGACTGGATGGACCAAATGACCTGGTCTCAAACTATATTCTTTATGCTTAAAGTGCTTTGTGGCATAAGCCCAGCATAGCTAATAGATGACCTGAAGTTCCAAGATAAAGATTTCAGTCATAAACTTTCTCCTCCACTGCAGTAGAGCCTTCTACCATAAAGATATAGCTCACCTGTATAAGACAAGACATTCAGCGAGGAGGTGGTTCAAAACCATGAAATAGTTTCTCCTAAGAAATAAGGGCCATCATAAACTTCAATGTCTTCCATAAGTGTAAGAAACCTTTTTCTTCATTAGCCTTGAATGCCCTTTAGCAGCATTTTCACTGGGGGGAAAAAGGTCCCAAACAAAATATATTTCAAAATACTAAGCTCACACTTCCGAAGGAAAGAGGGTAAGGTAGAAAAGTGATGCAGTACACATGACAAGCACAGACCTAATTGCTAATGAACCTTTAAAGAACTTGTATCCTTTGGTGATATAACTTGTCCTAAACCAAATGGCAAAGTCAGGACAGCAAATTTTTGGTTTACAAATCCACCGATGTGACCATTCCAGGACGTTTATATATTGTCACAGGGATTCAGTGGGAATCAAATGCACCTCCTGAGTCTGCTTGCAAAGGGATCAGCTCTGAGTCTACTAAATTTCCCAGAAGCTGAGTACTATACAAGCTGATTAGTGATATCTAACCTCGGAGACACAGGGGGTCTTTACTTGCACTGAGCCTGACACTCCAACCAGAGCACAACAGGAATATTTAAAGGTAGTTTACTGCTTTATGCATGTGTGTGTATATACCAAGAGAGAAAGACCGTATGTACTACTAGAATATGTTCTTTCAGTCACCTGTATTTCTAATGGCTGACTCAGTATTCAAGAGCATTGTGTTGCATGCCACAATGTGAATGATTAGGCATGTTTCTTAATATAACAATGAAATGATGATTTACTGGGTCTGCTGATATTCTTTATTAGGCAGCCCATACCAGCCATAGTGTGAAATCAGAACATCTTTATTTTCACTATATATATGTAAACACTGAAAACAAATGTCACTGTTGTTAATGCTTTTGGTTTTCAAAAACTGTTGTGCCAGCATATCCCTGATCCTGATATTATCTATGGAACAAATCATAGGCTAGATATCCTTTACTTGTAAACATATGCAACATAGCAGAAGATACTTAAGATAAACCAAATAGCAAACAAAGGGGAGTGTAATTTGCAACCCAATTATCACTGGTACTCAGACTCTTAAACAGACATCTAAATCAGATGTGTGGCCCTAGAGTGACAAAAATGAAATTATTAGTCCTTACTTCCAGCATCACACTGATTCCAAGAAAGGGAAAACCCAAATTCAAGAAGATAATTAACTTGCTAGTTCACATCTAGGTTTCCATCCTGGTGAAATGAAAAGTTGGGAGCCAAATAAGAACTAGTCTTGCTGTATCTGAGCCTTAGGCACAGTCAGCAAAAGTGGTTATGTTTTAGCTGATCATTACTTTCCCCTGATAAATTGTAAATGCCAGTGTGGTGTCTCTTAGTCCCCTTCAGTGCAAAGTCAAATGTATTTGTTTTATCTGCTGCTGCAACTAACTTCTGACCTCACTTTTATATGCATGTTTTATTTTGCACACTGAGTAGTTCCACTGATCTGCATCAGCACTTCAGAGACAGGATATGGCCTGAGAAACAAAACTACCCTTACATTTATCATATTTTCTTTCTTTCCCTAAATAATTCAAGTGATATAACTCTTTAGATTAGGGATAGTTCCACTCATGTACACACATAATATCATAGCAATTTTCCAATGAGAAAGAGAAAGAGCACAATGGGGAGATGAAGTCCCGCTGCGAATATGAATGACCATGCATTTTCTTAACAGCTGATGCATCAGAAGAACAACTGTACTGTACCAGAGAAGACTGCAGTTCTGAGAGTCTCCTTCAGTAAATCAATGTCTTAGCAACACCATGACAAAGCTGTGTTTGTTTGTTTCTTTGTTTTTTCAGGTTGCTTGGGGTTTTTTTGTTTTGATGGGGTTTTTTTGGTTTTTTTGTTTTTCTTTAGTGAGTATAATCATATCCTTATTAGAGCTTACATTAACTTAGGGGAAAAAATACAACTTTTCTTTCCCAAAGAAGAAAAAAAGCACACCCAAAACTGATTCTGCTACTCCAAAATGTGTCCTCCCTCAAACAGATTGTCTCCTTAAAAAACATACACAACAGAACACTCTAAAATTTATTTTACATCCAGCTGAAGTAATTCAACCATTAATTGCTCAGAATCTAATTAAAATATTTTCACCTGTCCTAAACACATTAATTTCATTATATGGCATGTTTTATTGTGGGTCACTCCAACTTTGTTAGTGCTCTCTGTCAGCACTGACTTCTTCTTAACAAATATTTTTTCCTGATAGAGAAATGTATCCAGTGACAAGAAAAGAAAAGGAAAAAAACGGGCTGCTCCACAAAGTAAAAAGCAACCATATACTCACAAATGCAATATTATGGTTTGGTGTCCATAGCACTGAGTTCTTTATTGTGTTCCTGTCGAAAAGAGGCCATTTGTCCATTCATAAAGATGTTGCAAGATTAACAATGCAGTGTATTTTTCTGTATTTATCTGATACATCCCCCTGTCCTTACTCCAGCTAATTACTACTTAATTGCTATGGACTTTCAGGGTAGTATATCACTGGTACTCCTGAAAGCTTTTTTACTTTTTAACACAAAATTTTTTTGTTACGGGAAGCCAAATACAGGATTGTTTATCAAGGCAAATGTATTCCAGATCATTTACTCTGAGGAATGCTGTAACATTTAGATACATACTATCCTCTTAAAAATTCATTCTCTGTGTTTATTCTGGTTTTGTCATCCCTGGATAATGAAAGGGCTGGCTGATGTTATTGTGGGACTTCTCTCCACCATTTTTCAACAGTCTTGGGATTCCTTGAGTTTCCAGTCAACTGGAAGCTGAAAAATCTTGTCCCAGTTTTCAAAAAATGTAAGAAAGAAGACCCTGCTAATTGCAGTCCTGTAAGTCTCACTTCAGTGCCTGGTAAAATTGTTGGAGAAAGTTGTTCTGGAAGCTACAAGAAGTTATGAAAAACACCTAAGAGGCAATGCAGTCATGGGTCATTGCCAGCTCAAGTTCATGTCCTGCTTAACCAACTTAATTTCATTTTATGATGAGGACACCCACTTAGCTGACCAAGGAAAGCCAGTAGATGTGGTGGTTTGGGATTTTAGATTTTTGGATAGTGTCTCCCACAGTACACTTCTGGGCCAAATGTCCCATGTAATAGTCCACAGACAAGTGCATAATACATTGAGTGAACAGTTGGCTGTCAGGTTGTGCTCAGAGGATTATAGTCAATGGGGTTACTATAAGGCTGTCTGCCAGTGGGCTTCCTCAGGGCTCAATTTTAGGGACTGTGCTCTTTAATGTTTTTACAAATGATTGGGATGCAGGAGTCAAGTGTACAGAAAGTAAGTTTGCTGATGATACTGAACTAGGAGGAGCTGTGAACTTCTCAAAGGTAGGGAGGCCTTAAAGAGACCTGGATAGGCTCAAGAGTTGGGCAATCACCAACCATATGCAATTTAAGAGCAAGTGCCAGATTCTACATCTTGGATGGGATAATCAGGGTTGTGTATACAAACTGGGTGACAACAGGCTGAAAAGCTGCCTCACAGAAAGGGGCCTGGGGGTCCTGGTTGATGGCAATGTTGAATGAGTCAGCAGTGCCCTGGAGGCCAGGAGGGCCACCCATGCCCTAGGTGCATCAGGCAGAGCATCATCAGCCAGGCAAGGGAGAGGATTGTCCTGCTGTGGTCTGTACTGGGGCAGCCTCACCTCAAGTCAAGCACAACCAAGATGATGAAAGGTCTGGAGGGCAAGACTTTGGAGAAGCATCTGAAGTCACTTGGGTTGATAAGCTTGGAGAAGCGAAAACTGAGGTGCGACCCCATCATAGTCTACAATTTCCTCAAGGGGCAGAGAAGGAGAGGCTGATCTCCTCTGTTGAGTGGCTGACCATAAAGGGGGGTCATGAGGGGATGGAATGAAGTTGCATCAAGGGAAGTTCAGATTGGACATTAGATAAAGGTTCTTCCCAGAGAGGGTCATTGGTCACTTGAACAGGCTCCCCAGGGAAGTGGTCATGGCACCAAGCCTGTCAGAGTTCAAAGTGTCTGGATGATGCTCTTAGCCATCTGATTTAGTGTTAGTTAGTCTTGTAAGGAGCAGAAAATTGGACTTTATGATCCCTTTCAAGTTGTGATACTCTGTGGGTCTATGATCTGTGCAAATCTCTGAATCATTACTTGTTGATTCAATAAAATTATGACGTTGTGTGTAAACTTGGACAAGAGCATATTTTTTTCTCTAGTTTTAAGCATCTTATATTGAGTTACCAGCATAATCTTTTTTTTTTCTGTTATGCTCTACCGAGTTTACAATTTTAAATTGTCTCTAAATGTTTGAAAATTAATTCAAAATGAGGGAATAACTGGAACAAGGCTAGTGGGACCACAGTTACATCCTTTCTGTTGCAAGTTTGCAACACTAATTGATGCAGATAGCTTTTCTTTTTCCCTAAGCCCTATCTCTGCCTGAGTGCCTGTTTTTCCCATGTCCCAGGCCCAGTATTACATGAAAATATAACTTTTATTAAAAAAAAAAAGTCAAGTTTCTAACAGTTATGTTCAGGGAAAGAAAAAAATTGAAAGTATACCTGTGAAGTTATTGGATAAACCAGATTAAAAAAAAAAGTAACAAAGAAAATTATTCTTGACACTGGGGTGTTTGGGTGGGTTTGGGGTTTTTTTGTGTGTATGCGTGGAGGTTGAGCTTCTGAGTGACTCAATATTGCCAGTTAAGAAAATATGACTACTCTGAAGACACAGCTTCTGTCTTGCCTTATTGCAACATACACTTTAAATCATTTTTCCCAGTTTTGTTTTTAGTCCTCTTGTTTCTGATAATTGCAAATGATTCAGCTTTATCCTTCTGAATTCAGACTATTTTCAATCTTGCACAGCGCTCTCATTTTTTTGATTGTTATTCCAATCAACAAAGTTGTTTGGCAAAAATATCTTCACTTGCCTTTATGAGACATAAAATGATGGAACATTTCTGTACCTTGATTCAGTCACCTCAAAAATTAATAAGAGCAAAGTTTTTTCTGCCACTGGCTTTTTATTTTTCCTCAAAAAAAACCCAAAAACAAAAACCAAGGGATTGAGTGTATCTTGACTGTTCTTTTTGCTGTATAATATAATTATTTTCACCTATTTAGATTGATTTTGATATAAATACTTGTTCATAATGAAGAGTGGGGGAAATAGTAAAATATACTTAGTACATTACAGATGAGTTCTTTTATTATGACTTTATAGAGGAAAAAAGGTATTTCAACAGAGCTTTACACCATATTTGTTTAAAATATCCTTACTGGAATCATACTAAGTTCAGGCAAGCTTTTATATAGCTAAAAATTATTTTTCATTAGCATAAGTTGAAATTTACATTTACATGAAGATATAATTTCATGCTTTAATTTCTTATTAAGAAATACCTAAAATTGGTTCAGTATTTTCATTTCAATTCAGATTCTGATTTTTCTATTTCTTAATGAAAAGAAAAATCGTAACTATTTCTGATGTGTCACTGGTATGTAGCACTTGAATTGAAAAAAGCTTTGCATTAAATTTCCATAAAATAAAAAAGAAGTCAGTCAAGGACCTAGACCTGCAAATACCATTAGAGTTTGAAGCATTAAATCCCTATCTTGGCATGCTGTTTGAGCTCAAAATTTAATGGAAACTTTCAGAATTTAAAAATGTGCACAGTGAAGTATATAATTAAAAGGGAGATATTTGTGAATGGCAGGACCCAAAGTTCTGTCACTGGCCTAATTTTTCATTTTTTAGAATAAAACCTGATGCTAATATGCTGACTGTAGCTTTGACTTATCCAGAGGTCAGTTTAATATCAGTAACTGGCAATGTACAATGCAACTTGCCTTCACAAAGTCAAAGTAAGGCTTGGGATGGCTGACCAATTTTCCACTTGCAGTTTTCCCTCCAAGGGCATGCTACAAATGTGTCTTTTTTGCTAACTGTTCAGCTTCAGAGCTGCCCAAGTAGGCACCAGAGCATTTTATGGTTAACAAATGTATGTTCTAGTTTACCTTACACTCAGGCTTGCGAAGGACAGCAATGCTATTTCAAGCCAGTTTGAGCATTGTGCAGCCGAGACTGGGAAAGGCAGCCATGTCAGACCCAGCAATCCCCAGCTGATATTGAGAGACTGCATTGTCAAAGTTTAGTGATCTCTGCTTTCCTAACCATTCTCCTACGTCTTCTTGATCTTTGTTGTGGTATAACCCCACCATGCAGCTGCTCGCTTGCTTTCCCCCTCCACACTGATGGCATGGGGAAGTGAATCAGAAAAAAAAGTTAAAAACTAGTGGGTTGAGATACGGACAGTTTCATAACTGGAAAAATTAAAATATAATAATAATTATTACTGTAATGAAAAGGAGAGAAATAGAATAATAAATCCCAAGAAAGTCAAGTGATGCACAATGCAATTACTAGCCACCCACTGACCGATGTCCAGCCTGTCCCTTAGCAGGGATTGATGGCTCCTGGTCAGTTTCCACCCAGTTTATATTCTGAATGTGATGTTCTGGGGTATGGAATATCCCTTTCACCAGTTTGGGTCAGCTGTCCTGGCCGTGCTCCCCCCAGATTGTTGTGCACCTGCTCCCTGGCAGAGCATAGGAAACTGAAAACTCCTTGACTTAGGGTAAGCACGGCTCAGCAACAGCTAAACCATCAGTGTGCTATTATTCTTGTACTAAATCCAAACCACAGAACTACACCAGCTACTGGGAAGAAAATAACTCTATCCCACCTAAATCTAGGATAATGTCAAGTTTTTGGTGAGCCTTATCTGGCACAGTATGGTCTTGGCGTAGGGCACAGAAAAGAGGCAGGTTTCAGATTCACAATGATTTTACCAGCAGTTACATGTCTGTTGCATGTTGCATGTTACATGTTACAGTTTGAAAATGACATACCATTGAGTAACACAAAAATACTGTCACAAACACTGCAATAGTATCAACAACACATATTTCTGAAGTGTTCAGTAACCTGTACACGCAGATCTCTGACACCACCATTAACACTGATGTCAACACCTGTGCTTAACTGCGGACTACTAAAGGTTTTCTACCACTTCTTTTCAAAGTCTTCCCCAAAGACCCTCACCCTCAGCCTCACACTACTTAATCTTTCTCTTCACTGGCATGTTATTCTTTCCAGCATTCTCTTCCCCTTGCATTTGTTTAAAAAAACAAAACAAAACAAAACAACAAAAAAAAGCCCAAAACAACCCACTTAGTATTAAGGAATATATAATTTCTTGGCATTTACATATTTTCTCTTCCAAGCTGGATTAAAAGGGAAGCAGGTTCTTACTGATTTTATTGAGTGTTTTCTTCCGGTTTTTTTTTTAATGGTGAACTGAAGTAAGTTGATATTTATTGCCATTACTCTATTAATTCAACTTATGTTGACTTCTTAATTGTTTTTGAAAATTTGTTTTATTGCTCAGGGATATGCCATCTAAAATAGGAGCAGGTGACAAGTATCTTTTGATGCAGTGTGTTGAGGTGTACTGTTAGTTTATGTAGATCCCTTCTTGTTCAATTATAGGAATAAAACTAAATTATGTTTACCTTACTTGCAGAGTTGGAGATTACACTAAACAAGACCGAGTTTTCAGTGTTCTAAAGGTAGCTTTCAGATAGCTTAAGCACTTATTTAACTTAAATTTGAATTTTATTTCTGCCTTTCAGAAAACACATCATATCATATTTATAGTCACTTTTCTATTGAGAGCACCAGTCTAGGTCAATCTCATAATATTATATTAAAGCATGATGTCAAGTAGATGAGTTTCTTTTAAGAAAGCTTTGTTATCTTTGAAAAAGGCACAGAACACAGAGTTCACAGAACTATAAAGAATCAAGTTGGACATAATCAATGCAAAATGTAAAAATACATATTCAAATGCAAAGTGTATTTCTAACAGACAAGTCCTTTAGGAC
The DNA here is from genome assembly GCA_013398055.1 of Ifrita kowaldi. Lineage (NCBI taxonomy): Eukaryota > Metazoa > Chordata > Aves > Passeriformes > Cinclosomatidae > Ifrita > Ifrita kowaldi. Next base: position 274,194 of record VZRS01007954.1, on the reverse strand, counting down.
AACTGAAATGGAATGCTTTCATATCTTAAACATGCTTTTATTATGACTTAATCAGAGCAATTTGATTTCATAGTTACTGAAGCAGAGCTCTTTGCAAAACTGCAACTACTATTCAACTATTTTTTGTCCCTCTGCATGACATTTTTTCCATTTTCATCAAGATTTTGACTCGGGTCACTTAAATTCAATTGCAGAAAAAGTTTTTGAGAGATATGTTACAGACGTTCATAAGCGCATTTTCAACCTTTCCATTATTTTTCTATATTTTATATTGGTTTAAAGTCAAATCTGTTTATGTAGTTCATTAAGTCAAGAGTTCAGTGGGAGTTGCTTGGGAAATAGAAGGCACATTGAGAGCAAAGAATTATTCATTGTGATACTTCTAGTGAATGTAGCTAGGAATATTAATACTGGTGGGTTTTTGTTGTTTTTTTGGTGGTTTTTTTTTTAAGGAGGAAAATTAAAGGACTGAACAGTTTAATGAATGGCAAATTAAGGTGTCATAGCAAATGTTGAATGTGTACCCCCAGAGCTGTGGCCACACCCATAGAAATAGTATGTAGCAAAACAAAAACCCTGTTTCACTTCCAAGGTGTCCCAAATTTCAACATGGTGTTAATTATTACAATTTATCTACAAACACTGTACAAATGTATGTTTGTTATTGACTACTCATAGCATAATAATGTCTACAATCGCAAACCAGGAACACAGTTTCCCTGCACGTGCTACCAAAAACAGACAGCCAATGCCACAAACAACTCACTATTTTAATAAAAATGCTGAGGTTGCTGACAGCTCCTGAGCTACAACATCACCAGGACTCTGCTCTAGGAAAATGGAAAACAATTACTTGCCCCAGATACATTTTAAATATAGTTTTTTGAGATCTTGATATTAGTCAGAAACTGCAGAAAACCCTAGTGCCTAATTTGTTTCCAATAAGTGAGTAGTTTATGACAACCAAAGGCAGCTTATGAAAATAAGGAAGAGAAAAAATGCTTACAGAACCAGTGCACGTCACAGTCTCTTGAAAATGAAGTGCATTACGGCAGACATAAAAGAGCATGCTGTAGTAAGACAAGCTGTAATGAGTTCAGTGTGTTAGTATGCAAGTTATGAAAGATTTCTCTTCTTTAATACAACATTTTTCATTATCATTAGTCCTTGAGGTACATGCCAACCTTTCGCTGGTGAATATAAATGATGGAAATCCTCTAGGAAAGAAGGAATCACAACTTTTTCCTTCTTGTTTTGAATTGTTGTACTACACAGTTTTGCACACATATCAAAGGCAGAGATATAAAGATTCCTGATATCACAAGCTGCAATCCTTAAGAATTTTTGACTGAAAATGAAAGTAATGCAAAATCAAATTTATTTCCGCAAGAGCTGCAGTAAAATCTTCATAAATAAACTGATTTAAGAAAGAAACATCTATGTAAATAAAGACTGTGGCTTAAGGGTTAGTTCAAAGAAAAGTACTCTTTGCAGATCTTATAAATGAAAAGGAAAATCAGGGTTCTATTTTTCTCAGAAGCAGACATTTCAGTTAATATAGTCAACTAAAAATAATGTTAGCAACAGAAAAGAAGAAATGTGATGGAGCATTTCTAAATCACCAGTGGCTCTGTGCTGTTTGTCAATACTATCTGACATTTTTGAAAAAGCTGCTCGTAAGGGTAAAACTTTGACCTTAGAAGCTTCACTGTGTCCAAGCGTGGACCTAGCAGCCAAGCAGCCAACTCCATTTACAAATATGCAGCTGGTGAGGAAGAATGGTTTTGTGCAAAATAAAACCCTTCCTTTAAGGAAGTCATGAAGATATCCTCAAGCTTCCAAACTCAGAATTTTCCTTACACATACTGGAAAGATGTTGCATTTGGGAAGCAATTTTTTTTTTCTATAAGCTTCAAATTATGTTGGAAGAAAGAACCAGTAACACAACACCAACCTCCCTAAACGAAAAGCTACTTTGACAGAAAAATTAGTAATATTACAGAAAGAGAGTTTGGAAAAAATGTCCTTCATTTTTTGTACAGTTATTCTGAAGGAGAGAAGTATAACGTCTTATGAATGAATTATACATAATTTTTATTAACTATTTGTAAGTAATCTTTAGTAGACATAAAGGAAAATAGTGAAAATATGTCTGGTTTTTTTTTCTTTTATTTTGAGAGAAGGACAAGAATAAGCTAGCAACTTACTAAAAATTTCACCACAATTTAGAAAAAATATCTTTAGTCTTGAGGCTGTGGTATGCTTAATGAAAAGGTCATTTAGGAAATTAGAATTAGCTGGAATCAGTTCTGAATCAAAACCAAATTTGACTGCTGGATAACATATTATTGTAAGCAACATAAGCCATTAATTTTAACAATGGATTCTCATGACAAATTCCATTAAATTCTCCTAGAGAACTGGAATCTATTATATTTTATCTACTCTAGGAATATCTTCCTACAATCTTTATGATTGTCTCGCTAATTCATATCTGTCCATGGTAATATTAATAATTTTATTAAATAAAAAATCTGCAGAATATGCATTTTTTTGGTCTTCAAATGCCTGTCTAAAGCACTCAAGACAGCAAAGATTTTTTGTAAACTCAGTTCCGTAGGCATAAACAGTCCCATTAAAGGTAACAGGCTTGGTTAAAACTAATCCTACACTAGATTGGATCTATGACTCAATTTTCTGTAACATGAAATACACTCCCCCAGCCTAATCACCTCCAAGAAAATTATCATATATGAGTTAACTCTTTTTGTCTGTATTTCTTCATGGGTTTTTTTTCCTCCTAATTATCTTTCCACACCTTGCTCTATTCCTAAATTCCTAGTAAAGAAAAAAGTAAAGCAAAGATTCAATCAACAAAATAGTCAGTTGCCACTTTATTCCCCTTTAACTTGCATGCTAAATCTTCATATATTCCCTTGCCAGAATGCTGGCCCCAGAATGCTGACACCTTGGGTGCTACATGGAAAGTCAACAAGGAATCATTACTTTCCTAGTTACTAAATGTTTTTGTAATTTAAAACATCAGTTAATGTTTTCATCGAGATGCTGAAATCAGGATGTTTGAACAGTCTCAAGGTCTTACTACAGTAAGAACATTCCCAGAAGAGTGAAATTTACTGAATCACCCCAGATTAGGAATCCCTGAGCTGCCCCAGTTTGTTGGTGGCTAAAAGTCTTCTCAAAGTAGCAGCTTTGATTGGCCCTTTCCTTACACCTTTTCCACACCTTTTTTTTTGACACTGTCAAGGGAAGGATTCTGGGCTAGAAGAATGTTTGGTTTTGATCAGTTTGGAGGTTCTTGCATTATACAGATGTTGCACAGCATCTTAACATGTCTATGTAATGGCCTGGGCTTCCAAAAAGCTAGTAACTGACCTGCCTGCTGGCCTGTTGGAAAAGTTGCTATTACTCTGCTGTAGCCAGGAAATACCCTGCTTTTTATGAAATTGTGGAGTACTTTGTACAGCGGATTCCCACTGATGCCAGCCCTGACTCTATTAAGATATCTGCCTACAGCACCACAGATCAGCCCATAATGAAACAGTAGGGGTGTGATCAGGAATCAGCAGTCACAGTCCAAATGAAAGGGGAACTTTGCATTTACTTTGACACTGGCAGGCAAGTAATAATTACATGTGGATCACAATGACAAGGTTTTCGCTGCAAGACTGCTTAACTTTTCACTCAAACAGTGGCAGAGCTTCTGATCTCATGACATCATCCAAGGCTTAAGGAAGAAGAGGACAATAAAAACCCACAGTGGTAGCAACAGGAAATAAGGAAAATTTACGCTGGATACTCAGCAGAATTGCAGGCACTGAAATCTGAAGAAGAAATTGACCTGCTGGCCTCGCACAGTGAAAATTTAGCAAGAGAAAAGATAAAAGAATGCCAGAGGAGACTCCTTGACAAGAAGTGATCTAGGTGTGTTGATAGAGCTTAACCATCTTTTGATTATGCTTTTCTAACCAGATTATTTGAGTATACCACAATATGTGTTTTCTTTCTTTCAAATGCAGAAACTCTTTAATACGTGCAGACATATATGTACACACACTATTTACAGGCCTGAAATTTTTTTTCGGTCATCTTTTTAGAAAAAGAGATTTTTTTTTTCCCTTTACTTCTAACTCTTCAAATAGAAGCTTACTGACTAATCATCTCTCTTCTCTAACCTACGCAAATTGTATAGTGTGTCATCTACGGCTGGCCACTGCAATATCTCCTGGAGCTGAGCCAGTCAAAAACCCTGCCCTGAGGAATGAAGTTCTTTACCAGACGTACAAAACCAGCTTTTATTTGTGCACAGTTAACATTATAGACTCTAGGTGAGCATTTCTGAGAATAAATACTTGTTTGTTTCTCTGAATGCATACATGTACTTGAGCAGTAATCAAGACTGACTGATAATTAGGACTGCACCAAACTTGGTATTGGAATTATTTTATCTATTCCTCCTCCCAACAAACAACCTACAGGGGCTCATATGCACGATAATTGTTGGGACTAAGAAAGAAAGATGACTGTGAACAAGAAGAGCAAACGGAAGACAAGAGTGAATGTAATTGGTGGAATACATTTTAGAAAGTTTGGCATGGAGTGGACATTCAAAATAAGCATGTCCAAAACACTGAGCAGATGTGGGAAGAGAGTTAGACATGAAAAGATTGGTATACAAGAAAAAGCTAAAAAGAAGGCTGCTGTAGTAAAGTCAGTTCTGCTGTGAAGTAGCTGATCAGCTCTAACAGATATAATCTCTTTTCTTCCAAGAAGTTGGAATTCTCTTTATTTGAAATCCAGCTTTATGTAGATGAATGGATAAGATCAAGGAGGTAAAGCTGTCTGTTTCAGCATGAGTTTAAACAGTTCACTTCAGTAAAGGTTAACACCAAAACTTTGCCCTTAGATTTTACAAAGCTGTAGTGTTTGACTCCCTGCTAATTCCTAAGACTATAAAAACTATCAGCTTACATAAACCAGTATTGAAATAATAGCAGAGAAAATAATACACACTTAGGGTATCATCTTTCTTTTGTAACTGGTACTGGTTCACAGTAAACCAGCACAGCCCAAGTCCCTTCCAAAAGCATACAAAAAACCATTTCAGGTCATCATGATTATTATTAGAATAAAGACACTGAGAGAACCGTGCCTGTCTGACATAGGTGTAGGCCTCGTTACCAAATATTCTGTATTGTTACAGCCAGAATCCAACCATACACAAAGACTATTCAGCAACCCTTATCAATTTTTCTTCTCTCTACTTCCCTCTGTCTCAACCGTGCATGCAATTTCCTTTCTTGTTATTGGTATGCAAATTCACCTGCTCCCAAAATAGTTCTCCTGAAAGACTGTTATTATATTTGAAATGCAAGGTATGTACACCCACTTGTCAACTGCATGAACTAGCTGTGGCAATTATAAATTCCTCTGAAGGGCAACAAACTTTTGCCATAAATGGAAACTAAATTAATTCAGGCATTTGCAAGATACAGACTTGGTTAACCTACCAGAAAAATTCATTTTTCTCATATATACCATAAGCTTGTCATCTTTTTCTTCAGAGATGCTTCAAGACCCTTCAAATATGAACTCTTCTGGCAAACACCATCTGTCATTCTCTCCCATGACGGTCCCACATGGCCTTTTTTTGTAATTTTTATTTAATGTCAGTAATCCTTCATATGTCATCCATCACATGACCAAAAAGAGGGTTTAGGACCTCCAACAGGAGACAAGAACATGCCAACACACCCACTTGTAAGACTTTCACAACTCAATCCTTTGACAGCCTTATGTACACCCAAAATGAGGGGAAATAATGTTAGAGCTTAAGCTTCAGTCACAGGTGCGCTCTGTTGCTTACATGAGGAGAAGGAGAGACCAAGGTGCTTAAAGGAGCGCCTAAAAGTGGCTCATAACACAAATGTGAGTGCCACTACACTAGTTTTTAGGTAGCTCTCACAATTCAGGGGTAGAAGGTTTCATAAAAAGTGAACGATGAAAGAGAGAAGTCCTAACTAAATAACTGTTGTCCAGATGTAGAAAGAATTTATTCTCTATTAATATCAGAAAGGGGTCTGTCCATGTGAGCTACTGAAGTGTTGCTCTACTGAAGTGCCTTCAGTTTCCAACTATTTTGGAAGGACTTCAGGATGGCCAACACCACACAAAGATGAAATACCTTATTAGCACACTGGGGGCAAAGAATCCCATGGGTTGCAAGTTGGTGCAGAGAAAAGAATTATATTGAGCTGATAAGAGTGGATGTGGTAACTGTTCCAAGGAGAAATCCTGTCTGGTTGTAATTTATGGCCACCAGCTCCACTGTCAGTGCAGTGTATGAACTCAGCTCTAGGAAGAAGACTGTGTGATATTGTGAACCATGATGGTCTGCTCCCAGGGAGGCATCAAATGAACATTTCGGTTTTCCCCTCCTCCCAGACCCAGGGGATAGGCCTGTATTGAAAGAACCAAGTAAGATGACACACCAAATAAGCAAGTTTGTACCTAGATCAAGAGCAGGAATCCATTGCTGTGCATTTAACATGAATGATAATGGAAAGGAACAGATGTCCGGAGGAAAAAATTCACGGTTGTGGAAAATGTGTAACAATTTTTCTTTGTGCTTCAATTTGGATGGAGAAGCAGACTGGCCCTGCTTTAGAGCTGCATAAACTCTGGCAGAAAGCTGTGGTCTTGCAACATTGTCCCTTGAATATTTCCTTAAATAGCACATCTGATATTCTAAGTAATAACTGGGAACAGACTGGAAATACTCACAAATACCTTGGCCTCATAACAGTTATGATAAGAGACCATCTTTATTATTAAAAAAACACACCAAAAAAACCCAACAAAGAACAACCAACCAACCAAAACAAATTAAAAATCCCAACTCACTCATATGATATTGACCAAAGTCTGTAGCAAAACCCGTTAGTAATCCTGGATCTTACTCTTTGTTCTGCTGTTTCTAAGCTTGTGAACGGGTTGGAGATATCCAAATACGTGCAGAGATAAGTAGCACTTCCTCATGGGATTAGCAGCAATACAGTCACATAACTTGACGGGCACTGACTCCCAAAGTGCTACTTCATTCTTCACAATTCTTATCTATGCTTCCGGATGTGAACTGCAAAAATCAAATGCTGATACTCTGAACAGAACTGGACAAAAAGAAAGTTCATGAGAAATTAATTAGGCACACAGCTTTTTTCTGAGACTAGCAAAAAGACAAGGATGCCCATCTGCTTCCTGTTTTAGCCTAAGGTTCATGTCTGGAAACTAAAACAATTCTGTGGAACTGGTGAGTATTCAGGTGGATTGAAAATTATTATGGTGAATAAATAAAAACATTGAAATTGTCAAACTGCTTAATATTACGTTAAGCAGCAAGTCATCAATCTTTCCACCTTTTAGGTCATCAAGCAAGAAATACTTGTATGTCATAGGTATGCACAGTCAGTCTGCTAAATAATATAGCTCCTTTTCTGAGCTATGGATACAAACTGCTCTGCCAAAACTTCTAATTAGTAGTGTTCGTGTTTGCAACAGGCATACATAAAACATCTAACACGTACATTAAAGTTTAAAAACATTTACTACACATGCAAAGCTCTTCCATTTCTTAAACCATCCAGATGACATCTCTTGCCAGTACTCTGATATGCAACAGCTAGAAAAATTAAGCTCTCTCATGCTAATCAAAATTTCCTTAATTTTCATATTTGGGTGATTGTCCTAATCACACATTCAAAACATAATCTTTCCAATGAAGAAAATTGTAGTAGCTAACCTAAACCTGGTGCAACTTGAGGCTGTTTCCTCTTGTACTATCACTTGTTACTTGGAAGAAGAGACAGACTCCCACCTAACCACAACCTCCTTCCAAGTGGTTGTAGAGATCAATAAGATCTCCGAGAGCCTCCTTTTTCCCCAAACACCCCCAGCTCCCTCAGCCTCTACCCACAGAACTTGGGCTCCAGACATTTCACCAGCTCCGTTCCCCTTCCCTGGACAGTCCAGGCCCTAAATGTCCATCTTGTAGTGAGGTCTGAAAACTGGACACAGGATTTGAAGTGTGGCCTCACCAGAGCCCAGTATGGATGGACAATCACTGCCCTGGTCCTGCTGGCCACACTATTGCTGATACAGGCCAGGGTGCCATTGGCCTTCTTGGCCACCTGGGCACTGCTGGCTCATGTTCAGCTGCAGTCAACCAGCACCCCCAGGTCCTTTTCTTCCAGGCAGCTTTCCAGCCACTCTGCCCTCAGCCTGTAGCACTGCCTGGAGTTGTTGTGACCAAAGTGCAGGACACTTCTTGTTGAACCTCATATGATTGGCCTTAACCCATCGATCCGGCCTGGTACCCAGTTCCCTCTGCAGAGCCTTCCTATCCCCCAAGCAGCTAAACAGTCATCTGGAAACTGACTGAGGGTTTACTCAATCCCCTTATCATTAATGAATGAACAGAAGTGGCCTTAATAGTGAGCCCTGGGGAACACCAGTGATGTGTGCTGTTATGTTGGGCCACAAACTGGAGGTAGCTCCATTCACCACCACTCTCTGGGCCTGGCCACCCAGACATTTTTTTATCTAGTGAACACTACAAGTATTTTGGCAAAATTTTCTTTCACTGAATAGTTTGCCTTGCCCTTTCTAAATGTGAAGTGGGAGACTGGCACTTACATATTTCACCACCGGCAAGAAACTTTACAGTTGCTAGAAACTTAGTTATGCTTTATAATACAGCACTAACAATTACAATTTTTGCATCAGTTCCTAAGAATGTCAAAAGATTGCTTGATCAAAGGCAATCTTTTTTGTTCTGTGGATTTTTTTAATCCTATGCAATCACTGCTGAAACTAGGTCTGTGATGCAGCTATGACCTTGAGAGTATGATTTTGGTCTAGAGAATACTCCTACATACATTAAACACCTGCATTACTTATGTAAATAATCTCATTGCACAATTTTGCACAGGCTTTGCATGCCAAATAAATATAAGCTTTCCACTGATTTTGGTGGAGAGTGGTCCAGTGGCACTGGCTAAAGTTCTGTTTTACTTGAAGATTTCTGCACAAAAGAGATATGAGAACTTATTCTAAACTCATGCTGCATCCTATATAACTTTATTTCATGTCTCTTCAAAGATGACATTTTACCTTCTGTAACAGATTTCTAATGTAAAAAAAAAAAAAAAGACACAGATGTATGATCTTTAGGAAAGATTATTTGACATACACCTGTCAAATATACTCATTCTGCACTAGACTCATATTGGTGACCTTACAGGTATTTTGTATGGCTGTGGCAGGTTGTGACAACTTTCCTGTGTGCATCTTCAAGCCAGTCACTGCTGGTTACCCTCTGCTGTAATGGATGAGCTCACAGTATGCAACCAGCTGCCACCGTGGCATAAGTGTGGGGTCACAGTGCTGCAACTGGGTTACTGTGGAGGACTTAAAGTTCACAGATTCCTGCCTGCAGCGCATATCAGGCACATCAGGTGAGCACTACGCAGCCCTTTCTTATCACATCTTCTGATGTGCCAGACATGTACTGCCATCACATGTCCTGACGTGGATTCTCACCTGTCTGGGAGTACAACACTTCAGAAGTCTGGTAGCTACAAGGGTCAGAAAGGCAGCAACTGAATAAAAAACAATGTAAATGTAAGTCAATTGAAACTGCTTCTAGAAATCTTAACAGTTCCTCTGTGGTGATAATACATCTCTTCTGAATCTCCATCTCTGTTACGCCAGAAGAGAAGCTTCATGAAAAAGGTTTAGGATTGCGGTTTTTTAATATTTATTATAACAACAACAACAACAACAACAACAACTTTAAAAACCCAGCCTGAAGCAATTGCTCCTTGAGTCTGCCTGCAAAGTATGGTGGGTTTGTTAGCTACAAAACTAGAGGGATATGCAATACTATTAAACTCAGTTTAAAAGATAATAACTCAGCTTCCAAGAATCAAGCAAAATAATAGAATTTATTTTTAAATAAGCCTCAGCTCTTTCAGCTTGTGTAGCCTGTCTGCTAGGCACTGATTTGCAGTAATCTGTATTCAGATCTGGATCAGGTTTAGGTTCAGTTGCTATGGCTCCCTGCTTTAAGCTCTCCTTACACATTCACCTCTCTCTCCCGTAATCTTTTATGACAGACTTATTGTTAAAGAAACTAAATTTTGGGTTTCTGGAGGCTGAAGAACAAGCAGTACTTTCCTTGCCCCTTATTAAAGCAGGCAGGGCTGTATGCAGAGAAAACAAGGAAGGACACGCACCATGAGACCGAAGGGTACATACTGTCCAAACCTGTCTGTGCCTTCAGTGAGGTGCAAGATGCATCACCTTTGCAACCCTACATAAACCAAACTTAAGCTTAAACATAACAACTCCATGACTCCCACCTGAGGAGCATTTACCTCCCACTGCTGTCTGCCGTTGCTCCTCCTGGAGATTTTTGCCATTGGCTTTAATAAGTTGGAAGTTTCACTTGATGGCATGAATCTCTCAAGACAGATCTTGAAATACTCAGATCTAGGAGAAGCAGTGAGGTCAGCTAGCATTAAAATAAATATTGGCAAAACTATTTGTCCATTCCTACCGCTACGGAATACACATACTGAATTTCCTAGTTATAAAAAGCACTCAAAAATTTTCATCCTTTTTATAAAATGTCAAACGTTATCCTCCAAGCTTTCATCTCTGTTGTGGAAATGTGTTTGTTGGTAGAAAACCCATAAAATAAATGGGAAGAGATTTTGTACCTGTTTCTCCATCCCATTGCCTCTTTCTTATAACCACAGAAATCCAAGGATAAAATAATTACCAGGATACCACAATACCAATACTGTAACAGTGGAGTGATGTTGCAGACTTATTTTGTTGTAGGACACACCCTACAGATCTTTGGAAAGATTTCTGGTAGAATGGTAGTATTTTTTTTCCATTCTACTGACAGTGAAACAATAAATCATAAATTTAATCTACTCTGCCCTGGTAAATTTAACCTACTTCTTTGGCCATTTCACTCTAGCTTTCTTACACATATAGGCATATGTATATGTCTACCAGAGATGCACCGTATTTTGTGAGGGTAAGGCTGTTGGTCCTTTCCTCTCTTTACTGCTAAGAGAGTAAACAGAATATCAGAAAAAGGAATTCAAGTGACTATGAACGCACACATTTATCCTACATATCGTCCTTAATAAAGCTTTCTCCACACACACAATATCTTCCACTGCCAGGTGAGCATTTCATGTATTTTGCTCATACTGTCTACAAAAGAACCGTTACAACATTGAATCTTATCAACCTGATATGGTGCAGTGACATTATATCGGTAAGAATAATTCCTTTTAATTATATTTTTAAAAAAACAGCCGATTTTAAAACATATCCTGTATGTAAAGGACGAAGAAGGACAAAATATGCTATCCAGACCATCTCTGTAATGAACTATGAGACTTCTCTTATTCTCTCAGCCCTCTTGGAACTGCTTTATTTCTAAATTTTGACAATTGCTTCAATATAGCACCATATGGCACTTTAGAGTAAGGAGTATTTGTTCTGTACAAATATTAACATAAACTGTGATGGAGTCTGATTTCATGCAGTTCAGTGTACTACAGTGGTACATGCATGACATGTAAAAAAATAGGTTTACCCTAGTGGATAATGAACACACAAATCAAAATGACCCATGGCTAGTAAGCACCACAAAGTTGGCCAGAGTTACATGCAGTAAGTGCACAAATAAATTGTACTCATTATTTTTACACTGATATTAATAGATCTTGAATTCTTAAAAGAATCCCATATAATTCCAAGAATCAATGTTTGACACCCTAATGCCTGATGTTGTTTCATTACCCTCAAGGCAGCATGAGATCTAACACAGCATAAATTAATAATAATAAATAATAAGAATAAATAATAAGAATAAATAGCATAACATATTTTGTTTTCCTTATCTTTGATATTAGTAATAGAGAACCTGTATCGCTAAGAGTTTAAAGATGGCCCTCTGAAAGGGATTGTGATGTTTCTTTTGTTGACTGTATTTTAGCCAACAACCCTTTTCTGACACAGCTGCTTAGATCAGCAGCACCTAGATTTGTATAGCCATGGACAAAGTTATATGCTGGAGCCTTCCTTTGCATTTCAAATCACCACCTCTTGCCAGCAATTTAGAAGTATTACAGATCTGCATTTGACACCAGCCTTTTAGCTCTATCACCCAGTTTTTGATTTTAGTGTTCCTTAAGCTGACAGGATGCCCAACCTCCTCACTATGCAGCACTGCCACTTCTAGTGTAAGACATAAGAAGAAGCTATGGGAGATTTGAACTGAAAGTGTATTCATCAGCTTTCATTTTGGAAATCAAAATAAACTAAATCAAATTATGGCTATCTCGAATAAATAGTCCACTGAGTGGAACAGTTCAATTTAAATAATCTACTCTGAAGAGTATTTAAAATTCCTTTCAGAATTCACTTCTTACTTTCCATAATCATCAGTGCCCTGTTAATAGTCATTTGTGGCTTAGTGATCACTTTCAGGTTCTCTTCTACTGTAGAAATGACACTGTGAAAGTCCTAAGTGGTCCTCACTGAGTTCTTAAATTAACATTGAGAGTTAAAATGTCCAGAAAATGAGGTACCTTTGCTTAAAACACAACTGGGCTTGTGAGAGAGGGGAAGATTTTATTTATTTATTTAAATTAGTGCCCTCATTTTCTTCCTACTTTTCTTTACATCTTTGTGTAATAGGACTCAGATGTGCTACTTCTGGCTGTTCCACCAGTTCCTACAGGAACATCATTCTGGACTAAAATATTGCATAAAAGTGCACACCTGAGGCCTGCAATTAAAACATAGTTACTCTCGCACTGATGATTTGTCTCCTCTATTAGAATCCAGCTCAAACGTTTAGAATACTGTTCAATGAGCATAGCTACCAGGAGTTAGAGGTGTAATGAATCTCTTACCTCTATAAAATTATGAGCCTGAACAGAAAAGGACTTCAATTTTTTATTATTTTCATCAATTATTGTCCAAAATTTTAATTTCAAAGGTCGAATTTCAAGCCAATCTCATTTAAAAACCCACAACATTTTCAACATTAATGGTTAATTACATAATAATTGAAATTAACTGGACCTAAAACTAAGATCTAAAAACTAACGTTTCAAAATAAAACTAAAAGTTTATGGGCCAGAGTGAGCTATTTAGGACAGCTGCATAATCCAATATTGTTCTGCTTGTTAGCTTTTGAACTAGAACTACATTATTCCATCTGCGGAATGGACAAAAGGAGGAAGAAAGTGCTGTAATTCCCGGGTTAACACTACAAAGTAGGGCTGGTTTATTGTCATCGTTAAGTAGTCTGATCCCTGCCACACATACCCCAGGCAGAAGCAATAATATTAAGTTGCACAGTCTCAAAATCTCCTTGAAGCAGAAGCCTCTGTATGTCCCCTCCCACCCTGAAAACCCTCCTCAAACAGTATTTTTCTGTCTTTTAATCTAGGAACAGACTGAAGTTAAGAAAAAATACTACTCTTCCAGTTTTTAACAACCATTAATGAACTACTTAGCTTTTTAGATAATATTTTCTTCCTTAAATTATAATTTTTAGTCTTCAAACAGGAAACTTATAAAGAAGGAAGAATATGAATAATGGAAATCCTCACTTCAAGGCACGACATTTCAACATTTTTCTGAATTGCTAAAGAATATCAAAGATAGACGATCCACCTGGAGTCTTCTCTATTTTGAATTATAGAACAAGGTCTGTAAACTCAGAAAACCCACATGCTAATACTGTTATTTTTACATTTTTGAGGGCACATAGTTAGGATTTTTCATGAAAGTATTGCAATTGTTATGTTCTACTTATAAAATCAGCAATTATTAAAACAGGTAGCATGATCTTCCCAATTTCATTTTACTATTATTTGGTTAATTTTTATTATACATTTAGTCAAGATAACACAGGAGGTGAGGTTTTCAAAAAAATCATTATGTCAAATTTTTTTTCTGAGGAACAGGTTTTCTCTTTCTCTTAAGAAAATATATTAATCATAAAATAACATTTTATACTGCAGTTTGATATATGCAAATTGTTTATTTTCTTTCTAGTGTTTTCAAATGAGCTGTTTAAGAAATAAACAACTTCTTTGGGAAGAACAACAGTGATTTAAGATATTACTGTTCTTCAACTGAGCCACAGAAGTATCTTGACAAATCTGACTTTCAAATGAACGGAAGTATTCAAATTATTTCAGATTTGCGTAGGAACACTTCCAGAAAAGTAGATGTAGCTCGGAAGGACACATCTTCACTCATTAAAGACAATACATAATAATTAATTTTCCCAATTTTTCACCACAATGACCCTGTTACCTTACTTTTCAAAGAACAGTTCAAATACATGATTTTCTTATCTCTTAAAATTATTTTTCTTCTTGTTCCACTGCTGACATAACGCAGACACAAAGAAACAGCTATGTACTATCATTTTATGTATAGGATAACTTTTTGTGAGTCCAAAGTAAAATAATAAGTATAGAATTTAAAAGTATAAATCAATAATGACTGGAAGACTTAGATTTTTTTCCTGAATTTTATAGGAGAGAAAAGATAAAACAAGACCTTTGCAGAGAGGTTATTATTGTCTTGCTTTTTCTGGCTATTTTTGCCATGTGTGTGTTCTTTCCAGTTTCAGTAAGTCACTCTTGTCCAACAGAAAGCCTCACAATGTGGAAGACTGAGTCCCAATTCAAAAATACTTGATCAAAACTGCCTAGTATAGTTTGACCTTGTTACATCACCTTGCTCTTTTCATCTTTTCCCATCTGATTTTTTTTATTTGCTATTAATTTTTCAGAATAAATACCTGATCTTAAATAAGCCTGCAGATCAGCACCTTCAGTTTGTTTTTTTTTCTTTGCCCAGAATTTCCAGAAGAGCACAATGTTACTTTTGACCTAGAACAAGAGTAAAGGAGGTTACTGTTGAATAATGGTGTATGCACTGGTGCTTAGAAAAGCGTGTCTCTTGCTGTCCTATAAAATTTTATTACTCATGGTGAATGACATATTTGAATGGGTACTGTGGGATGAATACCTTATGTTCCAACCATGATCTGAAGCTCTTTCATTTAATTTGGGGGTGGTGTCCTAGAATGCCATTTAATCTCATGGAGCATTTCCAAACAGAATCCTTTAAAGGAAGGTGAAGGATCACAGCACAGGACAAATGTGTTTTCTGGTAAGCCTGAGAAGCAAGTAACACATTCTGGAGAGGGAGGAGGAAAGCACTGACCATCATCTATGAAATATATGCTGAAGAAAACATTGGACCAACCTTATGGAATTTATGGTAGTTATGGAAGTGTCTTCTTTAACACAAAAATTTGATTACATATATTAGCTACCAGTAAAAGCTCTGTTGTGAAAATGCATTAAGTTCAGCCTATCTTTCAAGCTTCTGAGGTCCAGAAAATGTACTTTGTCAACTTAATGCAATTTGAAATTAGTAATTTGATTTCTTATTCCTTTTTTTAGTGTGATTATGTTGGGTTGACGTCGACCAGCTGCTTGACACCTGCATCCATTCAATCCATCTCTCCCAGTCCTCAACAGGCCTTGGAAGAAAATAAGATGACAAAAGCTTATGGGTCAGGATGAAGACAGGGAAATTACCTACCAACTACTTTTGGGGAAAAACAGATTAGTCTTTGGGAAAATTACTTTAATTTATTACCAATTAAAATAGATTTAAGTAGTGAGGGAGAAAGACAAAATTAAAATGGCGTGTTCCCCCCAGGCTCACCTTCACTCCTTAGCTCCCAAGCCCCACCTGCCCTGACTCTGCCCTGACTCTGCCCTGAGGGATGCAGGAGGAGGTGTGGAGGCTGTGGTCAGTGTCCATACCATCCCCTCTTGGCTGCTTCTGATCCATCATGAGCTCCTCTGCGCCAGCTACGGCTCCCTCAGGAGACACCCACCTACTCTGGTGTGGGCTATCCAGGAGAAGAGATCTCCGCCTCTCCCTCCCCCTGCTCTCTGCTTGGGGCTGGCAGGGCTGTTTCTCCCGTTTTTCCCCTCACCCCTCCCTGCCCAGGGCTGAGGGGCTCAGCTGTGCCTGGCATCGCCTCTCCTCATGGACACTCCTGCGGCCTCCACCAGCACGTACTTTGATCAGAATTGTTTTAAAAATTTGGGTCAGGAGTATAAACATGAGCACATGAACATATACATTGGTTGAAAATACATTATTGGTTCAAAGTTTCAGAAAATGCAGACCCCACAACTAGTGATTGTTGGGAAATTAGAGTAGTTTCCAACATCCTAAAGGTTCAAAACACTCATCAGGTTTTACACAGGTTTTATTCCGGAAAATTCATATGCAAAAAGCCACTTTGGCCATGCCAGTTGTCCAAGCCCCTGAGATTTCTCTCTAAAGAGGTTAACCTTAGGAAAAATTCATGAGGTTTTTAAGGATGTTTGTTTGGAGAATACGTTCCTTACCAGGCAGTGGCATGGAGTGGATGGTCAGAAATTTTCTGTGTCAAAGAGAACTTGTTTGATGGCTGTCTTTATATTCAGCCCCCAGTACCACTGGAGAGGGCACACAGCCTCAGGTTTCTTTAGACTTCCTCAGCGACCACATACAAAGTTTTGATTCTTCATGAAAGTTATACTATTTTAAACCTGGAATAATAGAAAAGTTCCACAGCCTTTGTAATTTCTCGTATCTTTTTATCTGATAGTTGCCTGACCTATAATAAAATCAGTTATCTGCAGGAATAGGTTTTTACTCAGTGATGCTCAATAGCAGCATGAGTAAGACAGACAGATGCTGTACAAAATGCAATGCATTCTGTGATAACATCAGCAAGCCCAGTGTACCTCTGAAACTGTAGCACCATTATTTTACAGAAACACTAAAATATATATGAAGCAGAGGAAGACACACTAAGCATGCTAAAATATCTGCAGTTTGCTTTGTCTCAAAGGAGCATGTGTAACAGCTTAAATCTACCTTTACATTGCAGGTGAAAGAGCAGAACCTGCCTGCACCACTCTGTCCAACACTGACCTAAGCAGAGGCATTAGAGGTCATAGAAATGCTGTTTGTCTTAATGTTTGAATCTGGTCTGTGTAGCCTGAAGACACAATGGAAGTAAGGCTGCTTACACACTATTTTCAGTTATTTTTCAGGACAACAGATTTAATGACATAAGAATGAATTAACTGACAGTCTCTCCTCCCCGTACTCTCTGTTAATAGGAGATAATTCAAGCTGCACTTGAAAAATAGGACAGACCAGATTTATCCTTCCCAATGGGACCTTAATTCTGCTTCCCTGTATATCCATTTTGTCCACTGAATGAAGCTGAAGTTCCATGGATAAAATAGGAAATAAGCAGACTGCCAAGGACTCTTAAAATTAAGACATGCTCCCTGATAGCAAGGTGATTGCCATGGGCCTATGCAAATCACCATAAGAATACCACCATATGATTAGCATACACATCCTCAACTTTTCTTTGAAAAAAACCCCACTGGCTTAATACTGTTGTACATGAAATAGGTTGTACAGGTATAACCAAACACACATTTCTATTGCACGTGTACTTTATTAGTTATTTTAAAACTACTTACACACGTCCTGTTCTGTCCAGAACAGACGTATGAAGGCCTCCCATGTGGCCAATGCAGGGGAGCAAGATGGTTACTCAGTGTGGCCGAAGTGTCTGTCAGCCTCAGTTCTATGTAGCAGATCCTCTCCAGGACTGGGTTTCTGTACGGCCTAGGATGTCTAGACTTATATCACTCATCTCCCTACTACTCACCTCTCCTCTCCATGGCTGCTTTTTTTGTTATTTGTTGGTTTCTAACAGATGATCAGCAGAACCCACTTTGCTTATTGTGCAACCCCATGCCAATCTCTTTGGAAGTTAGGGGTTGCTGCTTGGGTCACTAACACCTTCTGATCTCTCATCCCAAATCTGTTACCAGGATGAAGAACTGGAAGGACTTTAACTGTCCATGTTTGTGCCTTTACAGCACACACATGAACTATCGGAACAGGGCAGATATAGTCCAGAGCTTTTAGACACACAAATAATTCTGTGACAATTAGCTTTTACCTTGTTTTCCCAGTGCATACCAGAATCATCCTATGAATAAGAGCTGGGCAGATATTATGAAGATCTTGCTTTAGTGGATGGTACTTTCAGATAGGTTTCACTCCCTGATCTGTGGCTACTTCCATCAAAACTAAATGCGGCTAAGCTCAACTTCAATTTTAACAGATCATCAAAACCTATAAATGTACTTCCAAGAGAAAAAGAAACCCTAAAACTAATGACACTTACAGGGGTAAAATATATCTGAAAGAAAATTTTATTAACGTATATATGCTTGGATCTTTGGACTTTTAGCCAAGGTGAGAGTCAATCAAACCAACAAAAGAAGAGGAAGAGTACTGGCTGTTATTATCGTGACTGATTGCATTGAATGACTCAGGAAAGGACAGGGAAGTCCTTTCAAACTAGAGTAGTAAGTGAACACTAGAGAATAAGGAATCCTCTGTTGTAGTTGGAGGGGTGTTTGCCATCAGTACAAATCTGAATGACAGGTCAAAGCCAAAGCAGAAACAATTGTATCTCACTCAACAAAAGAAAACATTATTTCCAGTATTTGTTAGACTCCCAGCAAAAACCCACGAATTTACAATTACAAGGAGGAAAGAATTTTTATAACCACTTCTGAGTTTAAACAAAACACCTTTATGCATTTACAAGGCTGATTTTAAGGGTTGTCTGCTGTTCTGCTGAATCCTGCTTGATTCTACAAACTTAGGCATCAAGGTTTTCTCACGTTGAATTATAAGCATTATAATTGTATATTCTGAACCTATAACAGCCAATCTTGATGGAACTAAGTCATTAACCTGAATGATATGGCTGATTTTTCTAAACATCTATTAAAAAACATTATGAGGACTTGTTTATCTGCACTTCTATAAGCTCTCAGCTTTGAGTCTATTTATTTTTCTGCATCTAATTACTTTGCATAATGACATGTTTATACTACTAGCAATCTTCTCTTTGAGAGTGGAATTATGAGTACAGTATCCATACAGATACGATCCACACTGAAGAGGTTAATGCACATAATATATAAAAACTTTATAATGGAAAAAAATGTTTTATATATCATTTTAAAAATTCAGCATGTATCAAAGACTCATGATCACATATTTTATGAGCTGGCATTTCATTTTGAATATTCCTTTAAAATAGTAATGAAATCCTGATTGTCCTGTGGAATATTTTTTTTCATCCCAGTAGCATCAAAGATTCCCCCTGAGTTTTGCAGCTGAATTTATGTTGTCCTCTTTGTTCTAGAACCAGATCTAGAAGTCTTGTAAGGACAAGATTGAACTGAGATTTCTAATATCTTCAGATTGCATCCAGACACTCTGTACGGAAAGAACAATTTTTTCTGTTTTGTGCTGTTTTCTTTTGGTAAAGATATTACCAAATTCTAAAAATAAATACATAGTAGTGAAGTGAAGACAACTAATTATAGTCTTATTAAGATCAAACTGAAAATGGGTGAAAGTTCAGAACACTTAAATTTTTCTCAGCCTACTCTCATGTCCATAATTTCATTAACTATCTGAAGAACTTTGCTTTGTGGTTTACAAATAATTTTCCTTGTATTCTTCTGTGACAAAAGGTAATAGCCTTTGCCATCTCCTTTATATTCTGCTTTGTTCAAGGATTTGCCTACAAACTCACACTAGATTCTTTTTGCTTATAATCGCATTTTTTTCTTCATTCCTTCTTCCTCCTGCTCACTAAAAGTATGTGCAGTCAAAAACATGAGATGTCTTTCCCTTCATAATCCGTGATGTAATTCTCCTTTGAAATTAAGTCCAGTTGCATATCACAAGGTCATTCCAAGTAAACTCTTGGAAGTCAAGAGCAATTTAGGATTTTGGCAAATACAACAATAATTTATTATCTCTTGGATGAGCTCAGTATCCTTCTACCCCCAAAGCACGTGAATTCATGTTCAGATTGCTGTTAGGCCAGTTCAACAGGTGGCTGACCTGAACTGGCATGACAAAGCAAAGAATGGGTAAGTCACATCTGGAAATCTGGAAATTAAAGTCAGTTGTGTAACTCAGAAATTGGTCCATCTCACAGATAGGAACAGAGGAAGGAGAAGCAGAAGCTTTATTCAGGCACACAAATACTTTCCTTGAGACTCTTCTGTTTTCCTGCCGCTGCCCCAGTATAACATCCGTGACCACTACTGTTTGTACAGATGATCATCTTAGTGGATTTTGCTCAATACAACACACAAGCAACCCACACCATTTTACTTTTGTTATTCTCACTCTGTCATGCAATGTATGAGTGTTTGCAGACAAAAATGCTGAAAGCCAGGCTGATTCCTGTTCACTGTCTTGGTCTTTCAGATTATCAGTGGTCGTTTTCGCAATTATTTTGCAGCGCAGGCCTGACCAAGCCATTCTAGTAGCACCTACTTTATTACTCAAGAAGAAAAAAACGGTATCTAAAAATAATAGTTGCATTTCTAAAAATTATCATCGGGCATATCCACTTTTTTTTTAAATTCCTCTCCATTGATTTACCAGACAAGGAAAAATGATAATTGAAGATATAACTAAACCACAAGACAGTTTATTTGAAATAACATGATAATTTATTTTTGAGGCACAAATTTAAATACTCATCTTTAATAGTTATTAGACTAATACTGAAATTTATCACTGAAACCTGTATTCCTTTTAGTTCCATGAATTTATTTCAGCTGCTTGTTGACTGTTAATGGGTTTTTCATAGAAATTTAAAAGTGTTTGCAGTTAAAATACTAGAGATAGTAAAGATATTAAGAAAAAAAGACATATGAGAAAACTAATTTCTTTTAAACAATTATGATGAAATTTTATAGAAATTCTATACAGAAAGGCTAGTACCTTTTACATTCTAGATGTTGTTTAACTATGGAAAGAATATGCGGAATTGGAGCTAATAGCTTGCTACAGATCTATGACCTATATACCTGGGAAAAAAGTTTATTTCAAAGTATTTGTTTTATAAATATATAATTGTATAGTGTAGAATAATGTGGAGCTAGTATATTTTCTTGTTTTTCAAAAATACAGTTTATTTGGTTATTTATTGATACTTAGTTAAATAATAATAAAATGAAAAATCATCAACAAAATTCAAAAATTCTTATTTCTGATGCTTTTTGTTTTGTTTAAAAAAAAATTTCAAACTTTTCTCTTTTCTTTACTGCATCAGTATTTACAGTTTCATTTTACAGTAGTAAAACTTCAGTTTATGTTCTGTGTATATATTCCAAGATTGTTTTTGCTATTTAATGTGAAATTGAGTGTGAACAGAATCTATTCGGCATATATTAATTTTGTCCATCTAAGGAAATGGCAAATGTGTATGTAAATGTAATGAATCCTTGCTGAGAAATTTGGTCTCCAATGTATACACTTAACTGATGGGCTGAATTTCATTTCTCCATCACAGGAATATTGTATATGTTATTGTATGATGGGTTTCCCTGCTTGATCAGGGAGGTTGGACCAGATGACCTACTGTGGTCCCTTCCAGCCTTGTTCTGTGATTCTGTGATTTTGTGATTCTGTTTGTTTTACTATACGTGTTTCTTATTTTCTGTAGTTGTTGTGTAACTCTACATCAATGAGAACTTGGTCAATTTCCAGGTTTAAATAATATTTAGCCAGCTTTAAAGAAGAACTGAGAGCTGATCATGAGGAAGCTAAAAGGATTATCTAGCTGTGATAAGATAAAAGGAGATACTTGTTTTTGCTCATGATTGTCATTCCTTCATTTTCACATTTACTGCCACTCATTAAACATTTTTAATGTTTCTCTGAATAATATAAAAATTAGTTGGTCTCGTGTTCTGTGGAAAATGAAAGGAAGTGCAAATTCAGTTTTAACACTTAAAAAAACATTTAAAGATGGTGTTAAATTTCACCAAACCCTGCTGGAAATAAATCATCTCTTCTCCATTGCACATTTAGACCATGCAAATTATGGCCATAATATTGTAGAACTGGATATAAAAAATGAGGTTATATATGTCATTTCATTGTTTTAAATGCTTACTTTGATAAATGTATTCAGAGGACATATGGTCATTTAAGTTCTGCCAAGGTCATTTGAACATGCAGTGTTCAACTTGCATGAAGGCAAACCAGTCAGTTTTACAGATAGAGACATACACAGAAATTGCTGCATGACCTACTTGATAACACTTAATTGACTAAAAAATTTAGATTGGTAGTTATGCAAAGACAAATGTATATTGCAGTGTCTCAGCACTTGAAAACAGATAAATACACCCACACAGCTGTGTCATCTTTAATTCTGTCCGTATCTCTGATCTTCAGGGCCACCGTTGTAATTGGAAAGCATTAACTTACATACAAGAATTTAAATGTATATTAGTTATTCAGTGGAAAATGATGTGCTGTCAGATGTCATGTTAGGGACATGGTTTATTGGTGGACGTGGCAGTGCTAGGTTAACGGTTGGGCTTGATGATCTTACAGGTCTTTTCCAAGCCAAATTTCTCTATGATTCTATGGTAAAACCTCTGAAAACACAGTCTTGACAGCATCTTATAATTATCAGTGTGACACCTGAGAAACCTGAGCACTGGTCTTCAGAAATAGCGTGTCTGAAAACAATTCCAAAAACACACTTAGAAAGAATTCTGAAAGCTTCGTTCATGATGTGATGCAGTTTATCAGTGTCCGAGTGTCCTCAAATTCTGGACAGCTGTGTTTAAGTGTCACCTGGTTTATTTAGTGCTGCAAAGCACTGTCTCTGTCAAGTGCTAATAATGATCTATGTTCTCCGTCTTTGCTAACGCTTTTGTACAGTGAGCAGATTCAGAATTATGTGCCAAGGAAGCTCTATGTGTTTAATAGAAACTCAAAAGTGATGGAGCTCTCTCTCAATTACTGATTTGCCAGTAAAAGGCAGATGGGCATTGTGTGAACACATTTGCTCACAGCCAGGCCAGGAGGTGAATCTTCCTAGGCCCACTCAGTGAGAAGACTTATGAAGGCATCCTTACCTAGCAGTGGTGGAAACTTTGAGAGACAAGTGTTGGTTCTAGAAAATCTTTAAAGTTGTCTTTTAGATCAGTAGCAGTTTCAGTAGCAAAAGAGTCTATAAAGGAAATCTTTACTTCATCTCATGTTTTTACTTCAAAGAAAGCAATGATTAATGATGATACTTGTAAAGAAGCTGAACCTCTGCTTCAAAACTACATAAACTATTCTTAGTTAACTTGGCTTCAGAATCTGCTGGGTGAACAAGCACAGAAAACACCTCGAAACAAAATCAGAATGAAGCTTGCCATATCTCAAATATTCTACAAATTGACAAAGCCAGTGCAAGAAATTCCAGCCTTCTGTGTGCCAGCTGTTAATTCTTACATTCCCACGACTGTTTGCAGCACCTCATTGGGACAATGAAGTGTCTGTGGGACTCCTTTGTAAAACAGATAGGTACACAAAATGGAGAATAGAAAGACTGTTATAGCGCACTATATTATACTTCCAGGAAGCAATTAGCCTTTGTGCTACATTCCCTATCCCCAGAACATCTAAAGATTTTTTAAAACAAGTCCAAGGGGGTTGAAGCGTCTTCGAGAGTCTCTGAGACGAGTTCATGAATTTCCAAAGCCTTTGTGAGCTAACAATGCATGGAAGAGGGTCCAGGCAGAGAAAAGGTGGAGTTTGCACTAGGTGAGAACTCTTAACTCTGAAGGAAGTCTGTATTTATGTTCCTAAAATTATGGATCCTTTTCTTTCCCTGAGGAGCTAGGTTATTATCAGAAAGATGGATGCTTTTTTCTTTAAAGCACACAATTTTTTTCCTAGTCAAACACTATTTGTAAGAAATGAGAGATGGTTCATTAGAGAAAAGCTAGAGCACACTATTTGGGATTGATAGCTTATTTATTTCATGGTGATTAATTGAAGTAATTTTTACATCAAAATTTTAATTTACACTTCTCTAAAGCTGTTGATTTAAAAGTGACTTTAGCATTTCTCAGTTAGCTATAGCTCTTTGCAACTAATAAAATCTGTTTTCTGTGACAGTAGGACAGGATCTTTGTGTTTTGTCTGATTTTTCTTATACACCAAACTCCTATAGAAATATGTCTGCACAAAGACCATTCCCAACGTGGTATTTCTCCAGTACTAATGATAACCATATTTTTTGTACGGTGTTGTACATTCAAGTTTTGTGTAAAAGAATTAAGACTTCTAGCTTAAGTCAATGATTTTGACAATGCAGTCCTTGCTGGTGCGATCCTGTCAACACGAATAAGATCTGCTATAAACTCTTTCTGTGTCTATGTGTGAATTGATGAAAGAGTAAGACTATTGTGCTCAGTGTCATGGTGCAAGGCATGACTAAGAGCAGACTAAATGATTTGCCTCAGAAGCTAGAGGCCAAAAGACATAAAGTCTTATTTTGCTCAGTATTTGAATGACAGAAATTTAAAACATTCGTAAGAAAACAAGGCTGATCCCAAATCTCTGAGGCAGAAATATAGATGTAGCCTACATAGTATGTGAAGTACTGACCATGGAAATAACTCTGTGATCTATAGCCATATGTCATTAATTTAATCCTGGTGGAGAAACAATTTGGCTAAAAAGTTTTGCCTCCCAGTAAGGTCCTGTATATATGGCAAAATCACTGTTTTGGTTTGATTTAAGTTAAATAAAATCTGTAATATTTCTAATGTATGGAATATGTTTTGTCTTGACTTTCGTTTGACTTGAAATAAGTGCTCTTTGCCCCATACAGACTTGAGAATGATAGAGTGCTAGACTGTGAGGGATTTGAAGATCATATGGGATTGCTTCATAAGCAATTACTTGTTTTCTGCTTGATAATATTAATATTTTGCTACCAGTTAAAATTTCCACAAGCATTTACTTGTATATTACGGACATCAAATCCTTTTTGGCATGAATTACTTTTTTTGAGTGGAACTGTGTCTAATTGAGCAAGGCTAAAAGCCTGGGAGGGTTTATATTTATGATTATTAGTAATTTTTGCAGGTATCAATTGACAGTATGTATGTACTTCTAATTCACTAAATTTTTGGTGAATTTTCATGACAATGTATATGCATTGTATTTCCACACGTAATGAGAATCCCAAGTTACTGTTGTTAACAAGAGCAAATATTGTAGATGTTGTTTCTTCGCGGTGTGGCAATGCATAGAGATTCCAAGAGGTAATGGCATTGATAAACCTAATCAAATATGTAATCTATGCTTTGCATTGAACTACTCATTAACCTCAGCATTGTGGAACAGTCAGCCTCTAGAGAAATAGGTTTTGATAATATAGATGGAAGTTAAAGATTTATGTAGGGCCTCTAAGATGCTAGTGGCTGCCACACCTCAGGCAAATAAGATAAAAAAGTATGTGAAAAGTATACCCACTAAAACAACTGCAAACCAGAAAGTCATGGGAATGTGTTTTCTGTATAATTCCATCAAAAGACTTCCTTAATTTTTTACAAATTACAAAGATGAATGGTAAAAACTGATTAAGATATTGGTTCTAACAGCTGTTCCAAACTGTAATACATTATGAATAAACATATTTTCTACAGTGTTCACTGAGAATTTCTCCTTAATATGAACTAAACATACTGAGACATTGAAAAAAACCATGCTAAACTTGTCCTTATAAAATAAGGTTATGAAGGTTATGAAGTTGGAATGTATCTAAAATTTTGATGAAAAAATACAGGAAAGTTTATTTAAAATGGAAAAATTTTGAAAGCCTTAATCAAGAGGCTTCAACAAATCTTTTTTAAGATCAACAAATATTTGTTTTCAGAGGGGATTTTGCTGAAATAAGAAGTGAGTAAAAAATACTCAGTGTTTCAAAATTTAAATTATTGTTATTGTTAACCACAAAAATATAGATGGTAACTTCATTTTATTCAACATACTGATTGCTCAAGAGGTAATGGAGTGGCCCACTACGAAATGAGTAAAATCTGATTGAGATATCAGAATTTGGCATGTTGACAGAAAATAAAATGTTCAGCTCTTACAGTGCAGAAAGTGATACAAATATCTAGACAGGTTTCTCCTGACCTGAATGCAGGATCGTATATACGCAATATTGCAAGACAGGAACATCCAGCTTCTCAATGAGACCATTTTCTATACTTCCAAATGAGCTGTTTAAAGCAGAAAGCAGTAGGTAAATCATCTTTACCTTGCTGTACAAATTTCCATTTATTTTTGAATCCAAATATTCTCGTGAACCTCTTTTCAAAATGCAGAAAATAATATCAATTACATTTTAGCTGTATTCTTAGGAGCCTATTACTGAACAACATACTGTATGCTAGAAAAAATTTATGTGGCAACAACATTGACTTACTGTCCAGAGATCAGAAGCAGGAAAACACCTTTGTTCAATCAAAGACTAAGCTTACTTTCTCTCTAAATTGATTTCAGAAGTATTTAAATTTGACCTAAGAATTGCTAGCAGTATTTCAGCAGTTCCAAACCTTGGAATATTCTGTTTAGATAAGGTGGCTGAGCAAATTAAAACATAAAGGCTAAATTCATTCCAAATTCATATAACAGTCCCAGAGTCACTGAAAGTGCACTAGAATTAAATTTAATGCCTGCAGATCAAATGGAAAATAATTTGTGCACCAATTAATCAAAAGTGCATTTTAATGTTCTTCCATAGAACATCATGACTGACATTTCATAGAGACAAAGTTATGGATTTTGAAAGAATTGGCAGTGTTTCAACAAATGAAAGGTGTTTCCTCTCCCCTCATCCCTTCCTGAAGCTGCTATTATAACCTCTATTATAGGCAAATATGTCTTCCAAAAAAAGAACATTTTACTACATAATTTCAAGTAGAAATGCTCAAATGTATTTCAACAATGCTCCCTCTGCCCTAGGGAGGAAGTGGAAAAAAAAAGCAGTAGAAGCTGCTTGCCATCTGCTTGTAGCAACTTCCCCTGAATTTTAAAAACTGAGGCCAAGTATTCACTTTTCACCAACGATATTAAGGGAAGTTTTGGAAAGGCTAAAAAGCTCCAGAATTTAAGCCTGGTGATGGTCTTTTCAGTTCCTCTGTGGTCTCTGGGCCCCATTACCCCATTCAGCAAACCAACAAGTATATACCGCTATGTATAGGCACTAAAAGCACACAAAACCCAGGCTGGAAGGGACACCCAGGTGTTTAGCCAGTTTTCACAGTATGTTTTGCCACTTCTGCTACCAGTCAGTTTGCCAAAGCTATATTACTATCCAGTTGCCAAGCTATCTGGTTTAAAGCCTATTTGTTTCAAGTAAGCTGTTGTTACCCTTTTCCATCCCTCAGGGCAGTGTTTGGATGGGCTGTGCTGGAAAAGCTCCTGAAGGCATATTTTTCCAGGTATTCCACCATGGCCTCAGTAATTCTGAACATTGACAGAAGGTAATAATGGTGCCCAAATAAGGGAGATAAGCTTAAGCATGTCCCTAACTATGGGCACATATGTAACAAAAATGTTCTAATATGTGTTGTAATGCTCACAGGCTCTGTTGATCAGGGAAGTAAGCTTTCCCTTGCTTTGGTTCTTCTTCTGCTATACAAGTAATTGACTTTCAGGGACCAAATCCAAATGCTGTTAAAGTCAGTGGAAAAATTCCTGTTGTCTGCAGTGTTCACAAAATCTATACTGAAGTGCTGTAATTCTTTAAGTGGTTTGTTCTGGTGTTGGTAATTAAACCTAATTTCCACTTTCTTTCAATTCATCTTTATTTAAATTTCTTCCCCTATATAAAGTGTCCAAACATGTAAAATAGAAGCAGCTGTGTTTTTATTAGTACTATAAAGTATGGTCTTAACCAACTAGTAAAAGTGGAAAAACAGGATCTTATAAATCTTATTTTGGCAAAGGAAAATGTTTTGCGAAGGTAGAAAAAAAATGGGATAGTTGCAACTTGAGTTGAAACTAGATGTAGGAAAAATTGCAGATGTCACTTCAGGATCCCAAACTCTCTAGATGTATTATCATGAAATACAGAATACTTCTGCTCAGCAGGCAAAACCGGAGAGAGTTCTCAATACTTCTAACAAGTTGCAACTGATATATGAAGTTATATAATAACCAGAAGCGAAAAAGATTGACCTGGTCATTTAGGATGAGCCATATGAATCACTTTCTGTTCACAAGTAAGAGGTGAAAAAAATATATAACTCCTAGTCTTGGAGAGAAAAAGTGTATAGAATTATAACCTCAGGTATAGTAAATTGTTTTTGAAGTCAATGGAACTATGTGTCTGAAGATCTGGCTGAGGAGTTAGATTCTTCTCATTTTATCACGTTGTAAATGATGAAAAACTGTTGAAACAAATTATTTCACAAAGACAGAAACCTGGTGTAAAGAAAGAACCACTCCTAGAGACCTATACTTTTCCTGGAGACAATGCAACACTCAAAAATTTGTATTTGCTTTAGTGGTGTCAGTAACTGCAGTGGGATTACAAGTGAATCTAGCCAAGCACAAACAAAAATATTTTCAAAACCAGAACCTAAAAGCTAGTGTTCCCAAATGTTCTAAAGCGATTTTTGAAATGAACTGTGTTACAGATAAGGGCCATACAAATGACAGTAAATCCTTGTTGTCATTACCATTATCATCAGCAGTGCAGAAGGGAACGGATGGCAGCACAAGGAAGCAGGCTAAATGGCATATTAATGTTCAGAGTTGAAATCCTCTCACCCTGCTCTTCTCTCAGTTTCGCAGACACCACTGCTATTTATGGAGATGTTTTCATTGTGGTAAACACAGTTCTGTTGCTGATGTGTGTTTATGGGTTACATGAAATGAAAAAATACCACAATAGAATAAGATGTTTTAAAAAATCATACATCCAGAAAGTGGCGCATTAAACGAGGATCAGAGCCTTTGGATAAGCCTAATAGATAGCAATATATGGAAAATCCAGAGTTAACACCACTGTAATAAACATTCATTTGGATTTGTGCTACTATCAGAGAATACCAGATAAAAATTTGATACTAGCTCTTAGGCAACCACTGGTACCTTAAATTCTGACTACCAGTATCATGCTACATGCTTGTCTAGATCAGAATTACTTCTATTGGAGGCAAGAATGTTTAATATCTAATGCTAGATCAACACAATTAGAATGTTCCTCAAGAATATGTGAGCTTTGTCAAAAACAGAATTAAATTTTTGAAAGCACTTAAATTAGGAAATAAACTCTAAATCAATTTTTTTTTTTTATTGAAGTGCATAGTTTTGATAAAATCTGTAGGGGATTTTTTCTTCCAAAATTTCCTTTTTCTAAGAAATTTCACCCTTTCATTGCTATTCAGGACTGCTCGCATTTACCTTAATTAAACAAAATAAAACTCAGAACTCGCTATGAGACACAGGTTCTTAGATTTAACAGTATTCTGGTCCATAATACATACTGATGAAAATGAAAAATCCTTCTATTACAAATTGAAGTAATTACATTAATAATAGTATATTGATGAGTATTCAAGAAAAGAAGAAAGTAAAATCTTCCACAAATAATCACAAATTACACTAGAAGATGATCACATTAAAAAAAAAATCTGAAAAATGAACACTCAAATTTAAATAGAACTACAAACCCCAGATGACCACCCCGGTGTAAAAATATGCAACCTGCAAGTTCAGACCCATTTCTGCTATCAGTAAACCCTACTCAAAGAGCTATCTAAATCCCAGTTTCTCCACATGGACTCCCCACAAAGTAGTAAATTTTGTCCCCAGATCCACAGGTTTTTAGGTGGATGGCACTAAAACAATGACAGTGTACCAAACACACTCATTCAGAGAACTGTGGTAGGAGCAGTCGCTAGGAGATGTTTCCAAAGTAATTCCCCTTTTTTAACTTGTTAGTTCATAGTCTGAAAGGAGATCCATAAAAAACCCTTGCAAAATAAGCATAAAATTTAAAATGTTTAGCTCACCTCAAAACTAAAACCCATGAAATTGGAAGCTGTGGATTTTTTTGAACACTAGTGCTCCCAGCTACTGAAAACAAAACAGGCTTTCTGTTTCTGCTTGAGTCCTGAAGAAGAGCTTGCATCCTCAGAATCCTTCCTGTTTCATTCAAATATGTCAATTCAGACCACTGATGCTACCACTTTTCCATGCTAACCTGGTTTCCTAAAAAACAGTATACAATATAATTGTAAGAGTCAAATGGAATTTTTAATAAAGGTTATGTTTTCAGTTCAGTGAAAAAATAAAAATATTGAATTGGACACTGTAATGTAGGAATCCATTTCTTACTAATGTGAGATCAATTCAGATTGCAGTAGTCAGTAATTTCTTCTGACTTTTTCATATGAAAATACCTTTTCATAAAAGAAAAAAAAAGGTTCCTGAAGAAACAAGAAATATTTTCAAAACATGATGTAACTCTAAATCAATAAAATTTTTTTTTTTGAGGAGAAAGGTCCTAATTTTCATTTTCAGATCAATTTAAACTTTAAAATACTACAGGTAAATTATTTTATAATAAACCCATCAGGATTTGAAAAGTTTGTCCCAAAGTCTATCTGTTTCTCTGTATGATTATGTTCAAAGGTAATTAGAGCCCCAAAATTTATTTTGGATATGGAAATTGTTGTCTTTTATTTCAGACATGAATGTGGCAAGTCCTAAATACTACCAAAAAAATTTGTTGCTTCCACATATTCCTTGAAATAAAAGAATTTGTAACAAATACCGACTAGTGGAAAAGCATTACATTGTTGTTTGTACAGATATACTTGTTGTCATCAACTAAGAATAATTTTGAAGTGGAATTTGGGAAATATAGGGAAACAAGAAACTCCATGATGCAGTTAATTTCTTAAATAAGCTAAATGAATCTTTAATGAAAGCTACTTCTCCCAATTGGCTAAAAAAGAAAGCTGTTCCTAATTTGAGATTTGAAGTCAATTTCTGCTATAAAGCCATATTGGGTATTTCCTCTTCAATCATATTTAGCCATCAGTTTCAGATTACATCTGCTATTTGGAAGTGCAGGAATGTTACAGTTTTTATATTAACAAAAGCTTTTATTAATAAATAATCACACCCCTCCCAAACATTTTCTAGGAGAGGACAGAAGTTGAAGCTTTACCTTGTGACTGTAAACATGCTCAATCAGACTGATTGGCTTTACCTTTTTGGAATCAATTGTTGCTGTCGAAGGTCTGACACTGATGTAAATGGACTCATAGTTAGATCATCAGTAGAACAAACATACAGACATATGTTCCATCTTTCTCTAGGTTTAGAGGTTGAATATGTAGGTTGGCATATTCTGTTCTGTAATATAGTGAGATTTGGGAGCCATAGTATATGAATATTTGCCCTTAGCACAATAGTGTTAGAGAAGATGCTCCTTTGTTTTGTCCAATTCATATAGAATTTAGAAATTGATATTGTTCTTACGTTTGATACTGAGAATAAAATGACTAAACCCAGAATTTATTATGAGCATCAGTGGACTAAATATGTTTAGCTTAACAGAAAAGGTTACAAATCTCTTCATTAGGGCATTCATGCCACAACTTTTGCAATTGTTAATTCATTTTCAAAGTTACTTCTTATGCTAGAATGGAGGACAAAATTTCCTGAAGTTTACACATGCATCTTCTGTAAATATTTTATATTATACTTAGTTTTGGTTCCTTGTGGTAAACACCTGCTGAATCTAATAGGCATCAGTTTTATTCTTAAGAGATCTTTTATACTTAAGATCTTAAGATTTTAAGATTGAAAAATTTTCTTCCAAATCATCTTACTACTCTTATTTAATTGTCTGAAACCATCTAGCCACTAATTAATAAATATTTCATAAGAACTGTGACAAAAATTGTCAGGAAAATAAAGGGGTTGTTTTCAATGAGAAAAAACCTGTTTTAGTGGCTAACTTGTCAAACACTAGACAATATACAATTTTTATTTGCAGAAATCCTGTTATGCTGTCTGAACAATTGCATAGAGTTGAACGTTTGTCTTACGCTAGTAACTGATTGAACAAAACTGTTGACAGTCCATTTTTAAAATTAAAACTCAGAAATAAAAAGAAAATTAGAACTCTGCCTTGGTGAATATGCCTGATTGGAAAAACTGTTGTGATTTTAGAAAAAATAAAACTACATCATTCACAGAATCATGATAAATTAGAGAAAGATGCAAGATTGACTATTAGACTTCAGACACCTTATAGGTTCAGTAAGAATTGAATCATTGAAGTTTTGCCATGTTTATCACGTCTCAGGATGTTTACTTCAAATTATATGATATGTATCTTTGCTTTAAAATACTTATTGTGTAACAAAATAACATTACTTTTGCGTAATTCTGTGAAATTATCTTTTAAGTGATGGTGCTGTATAAATCCAAAGAAATTACTTTATGCTGTAGCTATTTTGTCACAATCAATAATCTTTCATATTTATTCTTCAACAGATTAAAAAGTATTTAATATGTGGGAGACAGAAAATAATTTTAGATAGGCCTGTTAAGATGTCTCCTGAAAACAGTCATATTATCATGTTGTACCTGAATATATTTGATCCCAAATGCTAAATTTATGCTTCTCTAGATAAAGTTGGTGCGTTTATAGGCCAGTGCACTGCTCTTATGGAAGCACTCTACCGTATTTTCTGTTTCCATACATATTTTGATGTAAATAAAAAAATATTTATAGAAATATACATTGTTACCTCCCCTACAGTTCATATAAACAGAAACTGCTGGTGTGTTGTCTAATCAGACCGCAAATAGGGTGCCATCTTCTACTTAAAAATATTAGCACTTTACTTTAACCTTAGAATTTCAGACATAAAATATGTAAAATACCCTCTTCATTTATTATTCCTGTCATTAAAAAATTTTCTAGTGAAGAAGATATATGTATTTTTATATATATATATATGTATATGCATATTACTGTATGCATAGATGTAAACATGTATTTGCTTCCAGAGTGCAATAGTTTAACTAGAAGTGAAGCAAGATCAGAATTCCATTCTGAATTGCTCAAGGGAAAAACCTTCTTGGTGTTGTTTGACCAATATAACCTTTTCTTCTGTACTCTACTACAAGCATTATGTGTTATTATGTTTTCCTGCAGAGAGTATAAAATAACCACCAAATGATCTGACTTAAAATGGAGTCAGTGTAGACAGTAAAAAGTAATTGAATAAAAAAATTTTTTAAAGTAATAGCTAGCAAATTGTTTTTGTGACAACTGAACTTCTTGTTTCTGCATCTTAAGGATTTAAATACTTTTTAGCAAATATATTTTAAATACACTGGCCAAAGTGAATGTTGAATGGTTAGTAACATATGTCCCTCCAGATGGGCAAGAATTCTAACAAAAGAGACTGAAAATAAGTTTAGACATATTCTGATAAAACTCAAACCATATCTTATTCAGATTTCGCCATTAAAGAGGTGATACACATAAATGATAGTTGCTTTCAGTTTTGCTCATGATTTTAATTACTCTTTTCTAAGTGGAAAAGGAAAAGTATAATGACTAGAAGACTTCCTTTCTTCATTGTTAAGTTAATCTGATCTCAGACCATCTCCCAGTGACTCTGGAAAATCAGAAATATGGTGATGTGCTGATGTTGCTTGGGATAGAGTTAATTTTCTCTATGGTAGCTTGTATGGAGTTGTGTTTTGAATTTGTGCTGTGGAATGAACGTTTATAATTCAGGGGTGTTTTAGTTACTGCTGAGCGGGGCTTGCACAGCATTGAGGCCTTTTCTGCTCCTCATCCCACCAGCACTGGGGGTGCACAAGGAGTTGGGAGGGGACACAGCCAGGACAGCTAATCCCAAAGGACCAAAGGGACGTCCCACACCACATGGCATCATTCCAGTATATGAAGCTGGGGGAAGAAGAAGAAAGGGCTGAACTTTCAGAGCGGTGGCGTTTGCCTTCCCAAGTAACCATCATATGTGACGGGGACCTGCTCGCCTGGAGACAGCTGAACACCTGCCTACCCATGGGAAGTGGTGATTGAATTCCCTGATCTTCTTTTCTGGAATGCGTGGCTTTTGCTTTCCCTATTAAACTGTCAGTATCTCAATCAATGAGTTTTCCCATTTTTACTCCTCCAACCCTCTCCACCATCCCACTGTGGAGGAGTGAGGGAGCAGCTGTGTGAGACTTAGTTGCCAGCTGGGGTTAAACCACAGCAGGAGTAAAAAAGGGAAGCACAAGAATGACTTTATCTACTAACCAGATTTTAATTATGGAGAGTTTGATATTAAGCCAGATTTGTATAATTAATTCAAAGAAATTGAATACACAGAATTTTCTAATTTCATCAGTACTTGATTGGATTTTGTCTTCATAAAATATGTGATAGCTTGTATAGTTCACAGAAAACAGTGGCATTCAAACACAATAGGTGAAAAAAGCATAATCCCTTGGATCAGGAAAGGAAAAATTGGAGCATATTTTTAAATGCCAATACCAGCAATAAATTATTATTAATTAATAATCTTGTATACTTATAAGTTAACTTTGTGATATTATTTGTGTTTTCCAAGAAAAAATTAATAAATTACTATGTTCTCAATACAACTATTGGCATATTTACTGAATATGTAAGTTTATATGAGTTTACTGAAAAAATCTTAAAGTATAAATTATAATGAAGTTAATTTTAAATATTTCTAATTAAATTGTCTTTGTACAAAAAATAATAATGCTACTTTAATTTCTGGTAATCTGTACTGACATTTGGATTATACCAAAATAAATTTTGATCCAGGGTTTATAAAGTTCATTTTTCACTGAAAATTGCAAATGACCTTTCAAAGACAAGTGTTGACTTAAGCACTCTTTTGCATGGAGGCCAAATGAAACAAACTTAAAAGGGGCAGATTTCTTTGTGTCATGAGCATAGCATAGAACTTACATTCAATATCTGTATTTTCTAAGCTTTCATATTTATAAAAGATTGCTTTTATATTACAGACATGTTTTATCTAGCTACAATCAAAAATGTGGGTCAGAAAGCCCTACATGTTGTTAAAGTGCCTACAGGTGCCAAATTAAAATCAAGTTTCAATGAGGAACACCAGGACTCAAAGGTGGGACATATCCCCTAAGCTAGACACATGTTGAGAAGTAGTTGAGATAAGAAATTTATCTTCTTACTTTCCAGTGGTTTTCAGTCTGGCAACTCTTACAAGAAATACAAGCAAAGTTCTGTACAGGGGTAAGGAAATTACCCCTCAAGGAATCATGATAGTTTCCATCAAGCACTTGATACCTCAGGTAATGCCATTTCTGTCTATGCAGGCATAAGAAGTCTTCTAAAGTAACCTTACCCAAAGCAAAAGCAATAAGCTCCATCTTAAATGTGTACCCCTGAGACAAGGCTTCATTAGATTTGGAAAGAGTAGGGAATTAAGAGTAAGTGAACTTGTACCTACAAGTCACTGTAGGACTGCATCTATTAGCTGTTTGTCCTGGGACAGCCTGTCACCTGAAATGGTAGGTGAACGTGCTCCATG
Organism: Ifrita kowaldi; assembly: GCA_013398055.1. Classification (NCBI taxonomy): domain Eukaryota; kingdom Metazoa; phylum Chordata; class Aves; order Passeriformes; family Cinclosomatidae; genus Ifrita; species Ifrita kowaldi. The sequence goes on along the minus strand of VZRS01007954.1, from coordinate 238,456 downwards.
AGCCAAGGCAGTGTTACCAAGAAGTCCCTGCAAACTGTGTTTGTTGCCACACTCCTTGTCTCTATGTGACCATTGCAGGGCAGCAAAGGTGCAGAAGCAGAGAGGGTGTATCAGGACAACATGCCAAGAAAAATAAAGCTACCGTTATGCACTTCTTGAGGAAAAAAGGGGAAATTCGCTTACAAAAATGGTGAGGGGGAAGGAAACAGGAGGTAAAAGAAAATGAGTGCCTTGTTAGTATTACCCAACTTGCAGAGAAACTGCTGCACTTAATGAGCAATCAGAATGTTCATTTAGTCTAGTGCCAGATCTTGTTTTCAAGGAGACATTTGTGCGCTTAGATTGTTAATTAGCCGCAGCATCCATAACCATCCTCTGCATATAGGATAAGGGCAACAGTATAATTGAAGCACATCTAGAATTATAAAATACAAAATGAGATTTTGGGGGAGGGAAAGAACCTGTGAAATAAAGATGCATGTCCCTCTTTACATTTATGCGAACAGGACCTTTGACAGAAGGTATCAACACAGATACTGGTCCTTACCAAAGCATAGTGGAAATAAAATAACATTCTTCTTCTCTTGTTTCTTGAAGTTGGATGATGGAACCATATCCCACTGACTTTTTAAAAATATTTTTTAGATATTAGTATCACAGTTAATGTGTCAGGAGGCACAGAAAGGATGGAAAGTCCAGCCAACCAGGAATGCATTTAATATGAGATCAATATGTAATGTCTGTGCGTACAGGTTACATTGTGAATTCTAGTAAGGGACAAAACATTAGCTTTTAAACTTTGTGGCTTTAATTTTGATGACAGAACACACGGACTGCTACAGAAGAGTGCATATGCCCAGCTATAGGTTTAGGCTTTATAAATAAGACTTTATATAATTCGAACTAATGTAATTAAAGTGGCCAAAAGCAAAGATAAACTGAGGGTATCCAGTTCCTCTGTACTGGTTGCACTGCAGTGTCTTGCCTACCTTGTTGACCTTTTACAGGGGAAGTGAATAGAAAGCTGTACCAATTTTTCGTATGCTTTGCACATTGAATACATGACACTTTTTAACAAAGAAGAACATATAAAACCTTTTTTTGTAAGCCAAATTGTCACAACTCGTGGGAAATCAGTAGAACCATAATCAATAAGCAAGGTACCCTTGTGCCTTGTCCGGGCAACAGAATTTAGATTTCATGTTTGCTGTTTCTCAGCTGTATGTCTGGAAGTGTTTTTATCTCATTCATGTTTCAGGAGTCAGCACACAAGTCCGCAGGACCTAAGAATGCACTTCTGTATCATTTTTCAATAGCAGTACTCAATAGCATTTTCAATAGCGATTTTCAACAGTGTGCTGTCATGAGGACAACATGAGAGGTTCTCTTGATCCAAATGGCCACCAATTGCTCCACATGACAAACAACTAAACAACCCTGTTCACCTGTAAGTGAAGAAGAAGGGACATCAAGACACGCCCTGTTATCTTGCCAGCCTTTGATGTGGCTAGCTAGATTTGGCGGAATCCAAAGGAAGGTGTTTTCTTTGAACTGGAAGAAACTGGAGGCAGGGAAGGTTCCTGAATGCTGTGGCTGTTCTAGTCTACCCATGGTGTTCTCTCTGAGTCACTGAGGGGATGAGTTGGACCATGCTTTGATTACATCCATCTGCATTATCCTTTTACAGTGTGAATCTAGCACAGGATGCCTGTTGGGTGCCAGGAGGCTCTTTTAGGTGTAAACCGTGCTGCTGTTGTATTAAAATAGCCAGACCCATAGATACCTGCCAGATGTCTGCTGGGAATTCAATACAGTGGAGAAGATGGGGTCTAGGAGGTCCTTATAGTATATGGAGGAGAGCTTCTGGTCACAGCTGGTGAGCGAGCCTACCAGGGGTGGTGCCCCACTTGACCTGCTGTTTACAAGCAGAAAAGGGCTTCTGGGAGATGTGGTGGTCAGAGACCACGTGGGGTACAGTGGCCATGATATAACAGAGTTTTCAATGTTTGGTGAAACAAGGAGGAGCACCATCAAAACTTCTACACTTAACTTCCAGAGGGCAGACTTCAGCCTGTTCAGGATGTTGTTTCAGAGAGCACCTTGGGAGATATGGAGTATTCAAAATAGTTTAAGGAATCTGTGTCACAAAAGTAGCTGTCCTGTTGTGGTTACTATCAGTGAATCCATTTGTTCTTGTTTGTGCCTCTGTAGGTTCACTTCATTTCTCTCAAAATTTGGGTGCCTTGTTTGAGGCCACGAGAATCTTGTATTACTCATTTAGAACACATCTGATTGCCTTCCCCTGTCAAAGTAATTCTTCAAATATGGCATCTTTTTTTCAGTTTTTTTTTTCCTTTTGATTGGAACCAGCACAGTATGCATTTGTTTTCAATGAGATTCTAACAAAGCAAACAAGAATAGAAAAAACCTCTGCAAAATTTGAATTCAAATGGCACAATAGATTTGAGAAAAGTGAAAATTGGAAATTAGAATGGTCCTGTGTAGACCAATATGGAACCATTATGGTCTGACTAATTTTTCAAAACACTGAGAAAGGGAAATAAACACAATGAAAACAAGAAATGGATGACAGACAACTCTAATAGAATTTTCTGTTTTCCCCTGTAGAATGGCCAGTTTGAAATGGCTTTCAGTTGTGGTCAGAAGGTAAAAATGCGTATTGCCTGTAAAGGAAAAAACATTATGGAAAAATGCATGTCATTTTGTTTGAATGAACAATTGAGCCTTCATCAGCAAATTCCTCTTCAAAATAGTACTACTGTGACAATTCAGGACACTACAGACAACAGTTCGGTGAAGCACAGATAGAGAATTAAGAGCTAATAGAGAGCTACCTCTAGGGTAATAATCTGGCAAGGAAACTGCACGTATCACATTCAAGTCAAATGACCGTATTGGTCACTCTCTAGTCTTTGGTGGCTTGTTAGTAGTGTCTAGCTAAAAGTTGAAAAAAGGGTAAGAAAATGAGCAAAATACAAGGGAAATAGAACTTCTTCTCTTGGGAAATTACCTCTTCAGTTATTAGAACTCTGTAAAACTCTTTGGGGAGTGGAGATGGAGATTGAGAGAATGGAGAAGAGGAGATAAAGAAGGAGAGAGGAAAACTTCCAGTCTAAATATATTTTCAAGCTGTATAAAAAAAGCTAGACCTCCAATCTCTAATCATCTTGGAAATGGCTGCCTACCAATGAATTCATGTTAGAAGGCATTTGTCATGGTAATTTAAGACAAAATTTTGTCTCGGAAAAAGCATGAATATAATAATGTAACATTCTCACAACTCCTTATATACAGTTTCCAGAAGGCTACACCCTATATAATTCATCTTGACTCCTGAAGCTACCTCAGTTATGTCCCTGTAGTAATGTGCTCTACAGAGTAGACAGCTGAGGTCTGAAAGCAATACAGCAAACTATCCTGACTGGCAGGATATTACTATTACCACATAGATATATAGACCCGCAGAAGTCTCTTCCCCTCAGACCCCTGAATAATGTAAGCCATAAGCTGTTTGGGGTCTAAAATTCCATGGAAGTTAACAGACTTGTGTTTGTGTCAGTTTAATGCCTTTAAGCCCTACCTCCATCCAGCTATGAATATCTGAAACAGTTAGGGCTTTTGACTATCTTTTCTGCAAACCTTCAAAAAAAGCTAACCATTTATTCCCAGGGAACAGCCTTCAGCATTGCTCTGTCTTCTTCCATCCTCTGGGACTATAACAACTTCAGAGTTATTAAATGGAAGGTGTAATTTGAAAAAGAAATGGACAGAATTAACCATACAACAATTAAACACCACGTGAGGTTTTCTATTTATTATATACTTTATAGGGTTTTTGTGAATGAGTCGCAGAATATAAAGCTTTGAAAACCATAACTGGCCAGCTGGAACACAATTATTAGTGCCACCATGACCTTGGTTTTGGATGTTACACTATAGAATGGTAAGTGGAACTGAAAGGTGAGTTAGGCAGTGTGTATTGCTTGTCAGACCTTCAGAAAGCATGAACATCACCCTGAACCTCAGCTAGAAAGCTAGTGTCCATCCACAGGCCAAAATTTCCCCGCTTTAGGGTCCTGAATGAAATTGTTTAGGGAAGAGGGACCTATAAAGGAGACAAAATGTTCTGTAATCACAATGATAAATAATTATAAAATGAGGAAGGCACATCAAGAAATGGTGACTACCAGCTAAGCACCTTCACAACAGCTTGCTCTCTCTCCTCCCCCACACCAGAGAAAAACAAGAATTGTGAACTGAAGTAAAGACAGGGAGTTCACTTTGCAGTTACTGTCATGAGCGAAACAGACTCAAATTGGGGAATTTAAGTGAATTTATTCACAATTTATCTAAGTATTCAATTTCTGATTCAGATATTTGGAAACAAACAGTACAAACACTTAGGGAGAACACAGTGTTCCTCCCTCCCCAAGCTTGTCTCCACCCCAGACAGATCTCCTCTCACTTTTTTATCAGCACAGGTGACACTCAGTCCCTTCAGTGAGACAATGGGCAGCTGAGGGAAAGATCAGGACACAGCAGTTTCTGTCAGTTGCTCCTTCCTTCTCACTCTCCACAAAGGGCTGCAGTCCCTTTGGGAATATCTGCTCTACTGATCTGCTGAGTACCTCCTTTTTATTCTCCGCTGAACTTGGTGTTCCTGCTGGTTTTCTTCCTTGAGTTCTTCATCCTCTCTCTGTTTTCTCTCTGTTTTCTTTACTCTGTGGCATTTTGTGACCCTTCTTAAGTATGTTTTCCCCTACTTGATGGTGGCTGATGTGCTCATCTGAGTCCTGTGGTAGGACTGTTGCATCCAGCTGTGCCTGGCATGGGGCAGCCCCTGGTCTGTCTTCACAGAGACCACCTCTGTAGCTCCCCAGTGACCACATTTGGATGCTTGCACCCAATCTGAGGGCTTTGGAACTGAAGCTTTTTAAAAATATCTCCTTTGCTGAAAGACTGTATACATTTGAAAACAAGCCCTGAAGGTGGTGTGGTTTTGGCTTGCGATCATTAGGTATATTGTGGTGACAGGTCTTGCAGAATACGACACTGAGAGTCTTACAGAGTAGTCACTTCCAGAAGAAGGAAATATCACAAATGCAGTGAGTGTTTTCTCACCATATCTTTGAAGACTATAATCATTATGTCCTTTCAAATATTTTAAATGCTCTAGTTAGTGCATGCTAGAGAAGTCTTACTTTCCCCCTCACTTGCTACACATTTCTTGAGCTAGGAAGTGCCAGTAAATCTGTTATTGCATGGCACATGATCACACAGCATATTTGTGCAACAAAAGCTGTGAAAATTAAATAATTCATGAAGATACTTGATTCATTTGCATCTAATTTAATCTATATTTTGTGAAGCACTGCAGACTTGTAACATTGCAATTCATTTCACCTTTTTTGAGCAGAGATTGCAAGCTAAGATTTATAGTGCACCCCTGTTCAAGGAGGTCCTGTGAATTCCTGGTACCATGGGCTGTAACAAACACAGACAAAAGGCATTCTAAAATAATCTGTAATTTAATTTACTTAAATGCTGAAGTAAGTGGGGAACCAGTGGGCACATGTATCTGTTACTCATGTGAAACCCTGCAATGCACTACAGATGGCTAATGTTTTTCAAAAAAAAATATTGTAATACCTCAAGTCCTGATAGCAGACATTTTCCCTGCTATCTTATTGTACAGGATCATATAAACCATACAGAATTGATCCTGAACTTAAAGTACCATCTAAAGCCTACAGTAGATTCTGCAATATGAGAGAATTAGTTCAATTTCTCTGTAAAAATTATGACACTGCTACATGGCTCTAAAATATTTCAGAGCCTTTTTCAATATCACAGTTGCAAACTATTGTGCCAAACTGCCTCACCCCTGCACCCATAACACCAAATTGTTTTCAGAGGAACTGCCCATGTGTAAGTGAGAAAGTAATTTGGCTTGATGTGTTGGCTCCAACTGAAGAACACAGAGGCAAAGGTCTTTTTCCCTCCTTCTTTCGAATCTTAAGATTGATACTCTAATTATGTGCAATGATGGTTCAAACAGCAAACCTGTTTTGAGGGAAAGAAGTTATAGGTGCTGATTTTATTTGTATGAATTGCTAAAAAGAAAGAGAAGGAGTAAAAGAGAGGTTGGTTGTCTGTTTTGCAGACAAATGGTGAAAAATAGGGACAAAGAGTAGAATTCTAGATATTAACCTAGAGAATCTAGGATACATTTTATCCATTATATATTGATCTCAGTAAGTTTGACAGATCCAGTACTGCTAATTTCTAGCTAATACACTTTTTTTGTATTATGACAATGCTAAAAACCCAGCGTACATCCAAGTGTTGGAAACTTCCCTTTCCTTGATAGCAGACCAGTTCTGGGGGGAAGATACATGCCCAATGTTTCTTTGAACATCTTTTGTTTGTTAAACTGCAGTTTCAAGAAGAACCAAGCTGGTTTTGAATCAGTCACTTATTTCTTCACACATTCACTTTTAAGCACCTAATTAGGGCACAGATTAGGATGACAACATGAATTATCACAGAATCACAGAATGGTTTGGACTAGAAAGGACTTTAAAGGCCTTTAAAGGTTTCCAGGGATGAGGCCACCACTCTGGGCAACCTATTTCAGTGTTGCCCCACCCTCATCATAAAAGCTTTCCTCTTTATGTCCAGTCTGCATCTACATGCTTCAGTTTGAAACCATTGCCCGTTGTCTGATCGCTGCAGGCCCTACTAATATTGTATTCTCTGAAGAGCCCGGTTGTGCTGGAACACCAACAGTCCCTAGGTAGAGTTTAGGAAATCCCTCAGAGGATCCTTTGTAGATATTGTTCACAGTTTTGGGCCCCATAGTTTAAAAAGGACGTTGGGGTATGTGAATGTGTCCCGAGGAGGGCACCAAGCTGTGGAACGTGCTTGCAGACATGTCCCCCGAGGAGTGGCTGAAGGCACTGGGTTTGTCTGGTCCAGCTGAAGAAGTCTATATTATTCTGTGTCTAGGTGAGAGTGAAGGAACTGGAAGACAAGTTTGGAAATGTTTACATTACTACATAGAAGCTGCTAGTGATAGAGAAACACTCAAACCTGTGAATCTCAGGAAATTTCATGTGAGAAAAATAAGATCTTTTCATTTCTTGAGTTCAGTGACTCAGAACAGGCAGAAGGGAACTGAGGGAGATAAGGAAATCTTTTGCTAAAGGAAATGCTGAAGTGCGTTTTCTGTTCTTTTCCCAACTAAGAGTTCACCATTAAAAAAATTCATATATTATCTGAGATGAGAACTGTACTAGAAAAAGAAAAAGAGGGGAATTTTTTTCTAAAAAAAAAAAAAAATAAAATAAAAGCCTACAACTGAGAAAAAACAATGAAATCTCATTCAAACACAAGACAGAAAAAGAAAAAAAAAAAGAAAACCACCACAAAAACTTCTAAGCTACTTTTATTTGTGATAAGCTAAAAAACATTACAGTGAAATAGTGACAGGTTACAAAACTAAACTAAAATTACCTAATGATTATAGTGTGGTAAAAGAACGGGAAGTAAAAGATATTGCCGTACAGATATGGGACTGCTTCCACCTTTCAGTGCTCTCTAATCTGGAGGAAAAATGTTTCACTTTTCCACTTTACATAAGAATTTTCAAATATGATCTTCCACTTCTTCTAATTGTGAGGTGGGTTTATTTGTTGACATCAGTGCAACTCAAAAATAACTCCAGTCAACTGAATTACCCTACCATCAACTCAGCCAAATTTTAGAATCCAGCCCCATTTCATAAGACAGATATTATAACAATATATCAGGAACAGAACATGGAAAACAAAAATATAAAAAAAAATTGTGTATTTAAACTGTTGTCTTAATCCCCACAATTATTTTCAGTGCTCCCACTAAAATTCATTTTTCTGTACAAAAACTACACAACATACTGTGAAAATAGATCTATTATATCAATATTTTTTGCTTTTAAATAAGCCAATACCAGTGGATAATTACTAAGTCTCCAACAAATTTGGTAAAGTGGTGACTCAACTGTAATGAATTTTAGTTTGCAAGGGACTGTATGACTAAAGGCGCAGGAAATTCTACCGACACTAATAATCAGGCTTTGTCTTACTGTGAATTTAATTAGAGCACTGGCAATTATTTGTTTGGTTTATTTTCTGTTTATATTCACGAATTGAGTACAAAAGGCCTCTACATTTAATGTGAAGTAAAATTTATATCTTCTTAGTGATATTTCTTACATATTCAGAGATAGCAAAAGGCTCAGCTGCCTCCTGCACTTTCCCTTTATGTTCACAGGCTCCTGCTGTCCTGCAGAGTTTTGTTTGCCTCAAAGTACCAATCCAATTGAAGGTCAAAGATACTGTATTTGCACAGACAGTGATGCTAGAACTTCAAATAACCAAAACTGTTCAAAAGACAGAAAAGAAACTCAGTTATAAAATACCCCAGAATTAACCACTGCCTGAAACTCCTCATTCTGTTTCAGAAATCCATAGTTTCCTGTGTGCCAAAGCTACTTCCTGGATGCTTTGTCCTGCTCTCTATCATTATAGCTGCTAGACACAGGGTGTTTCCAACTTGGGAAGCACATACATCTACCTGAAGTTGGTGCACTTTAGTAGTGCTTAAGCTCTTGAGTTTCAACGGTAAATTTTTTGGGCTTCTCCAGCAGTAGGCTCTTAAACCCCTGCCTTTATCTATGCTTCCTCTTGTAAGAACTTGCTGCTTAGCTGAGGCTTCTTGGATAGCCATATCTAGCCTGGATCATCAGAGTAGGAAAGACTTTGATGTGGCATCCTTCCACCTGGAATATTGTCCATGAAAACAAGCCAGGATGGATATTTTAGTGCTTACCTTCTAGGGTAAATAAAATAGAAAGTCACATTACTCTGAGGCAGTACTGTATTTGCTTGTTTATTCTTTTATAGTCTTAAGTCTTAAAAATGATATGATATTTTTGTATGCATGCATCCCTGAAGGGAACAAAAGGGACTAACTAGTCCCCTGTAACTGTGTATCTGCTCTGTTTATTATTAGTAGAATTTTTATCCTTGAAGTAGTTCCTGCATTTCTACAGCTTCATGCAATTGTAGGACCTAGAGTTGGGAAACCATTTTCAATATAATAGAGATTGCACCAGTAAAAATGGGAGACACTTGCATCTATAAATACTTTTCATTTTTAGTATAGAGTAAAAATGCATATAACTGTGCATGGCTATGATGTTACAGGTATCCAAGTCAGTTTATAGGCAGAAAAAGCAATGACTCCAAATTCAGTAGCATAAAGGGCAACTGTCATAAAGTAAACCATCAAAATTTCAGCAATAGCTGTTAAAATGGTTCTCAAAGTTCTAGCTGCAGTTTCATGAGGTCATTAGAGGAGAAAAAGAATGCAGAAAGGTAGACTGGGGACTGTGAGGCGAGAACATGACATTGAAGAAGTCTGCCTACAGTATATCTTCCCATGTATACAAGGGAAGCTTAAAACAAGACCCTTAGATATGGTGACTGCAGTGAGATGTGTCTGCAATGCAGACAGACAGAACAAAAGATGTACAAACCTCACAAAATAAGGATTAATTGCTGAAGGAACAGTTTGACTTTGCCAGCATTTTTGCCGTGTACGGTACCTGTGGAAAAAAGTTATCAAAAATCATTTCCCCAACATGTATAGTAATTTTCCTCACTTATTTATTTATTATTAGGACCACAGAGAAAAAATGTTTATTTTATATGTTCTTCTCAATTGACTCCTAAATGCAAAACAACATATCAAGCTTTTCAGGTACTGTGGTATTAATTTTAGGAGCATTTTAAGTTTTGTGAACAAATATGACAGTTCAAAAAGCCGTCCATATGAAACCTCCTGCATGAAGTAGCAGACTAGTTTTTTGCCTTTACTTCTCCTCTCCTGCAAGTACAGTAACTCTCTTTAGGATACTGCAGGGCAAGTAGCAAAGTTCGAAAATTAGAAGTAAGTTGCATTCAGGCAAGATCTAAATACACAGTTCTTCATCACGTCTTCTTTATTTATCATTCCTTCTGATGCATGATTTTTTTCCTGCAATCTATATTTTTTATACCATAGTGTATTGATGACACTGTTTACTTAAAAAGTAAAATAATCTTCAACTTCTACTGTAAAAAAAACCCAAAGGAAATTGTTACCTTGAATGCTTAAATCTATACCTATCTCTCTATAAAAAGTGGACTGATGTTCAGAAATCTGAATCAGCTGCAAATTTCAACCAAACCAACACCTTTGATCAAGGGGCAGCCACTAAAAAGACACAGCATGGGCTAAGTAATAGTCCTGTCGCAAAGGAAAATACCTACCTGTCATGGGAACAGAGATGATTCTTCATGCACTGAGTTGAGAAATGAGTCATGAGGTCTGGAATCACTGTTAGCTGAATGTGCTTGGACTTCTGCCCATCAGTGAATAGATGCCTACCTCTACACACCCTGTCATTTGAAGATCTGTGGCAGTGTTATCTATAAAAACCAAAAACTATGCATACAGTAAATATTTTTCAAGCTTTAGGGGTCCTTTTAACGAATTTGCTTGTAAAAGCAAAGAAGAAGGCACAAGAAGTAGAGAAATTTCCTGTTTCTCGGTTGCGCCAAATATAAGCAACTGAAAAAAGGGAGAGAAAAAAGAGATTTTTGTATAATCCCATTAATTAGTCACTTAATAATTTAACATATCAGATGACAAACTAGCTACATATGTGTCAAAAGGAGTGAATTTTTTAGACAAAAAAAGAAGATGAATAATACATATTTATAATAACATTGTCTCCCTACCCCCTGCTGTATGCCCTTATGCTTCCTACTGATAACTGTCCTTACTCAAGATGCAGCTCAACATATGTGCTGGGCTTCTGGAGTACACATTGTCCCTCCCAGTTTTTTCTTTGTTTTTAAATTCTTGATAACATGATGTCATGTTTCCAGATTGTGCCTGTATTTTTTTAAATGAACCCTTAATAAATGACCTCAATTGGCATGACAAACTTCTCAAGGAGAAACTATCATGTTTCCTGTCTCAAAAAAATAAAACTAAATTCCATCTTTTCCTCCCAAGACTTTATTCTCTTTCCATAGTAAGCTGTTAACAAACAGGTTCTGTTTTCTTGATGCCGATGAACTATAAGAGAGATGATTTTCTGATAGTTACCTTGTCACTTCATAAAGTTTCTTTCAAAGTCTTTATGCTCAGAACTGAATATTTTTAAAAGTCTGTTCTCCTGATTCTTTCTTCTGCCTCCCTTCCAACTGAACTATCTGAGCTGCCCAGTACCAAAATGGAAATTATAGATGTGAAGATGAAGCTATGGAAATAGTGCAGATCATATTCTAGGTTTCAGTTTTTGTCTAGACAGGCCAATTTAGGTCTGTATCTTACTTTCATTAAAATAAAATATAAATTGCTCTATATAACTTTATGGGAGTCTACTGGTATGAAATTAATGAGCACATAATACATTTAAATCCAGTTAAATAATAAAATAAATTTAAGTATGGAGGAACATTTTTCCTCTTCCATGCAATGTAGCAAATCCAAAACCTCTCCCACAAACGCTGGTTGGATGAACCACAGGATTACAAACCCCAGTTCCTTAGCAGTTGTGGGTGAAATCTTGCATTTTAAGGTGGGAGTATATTGCTGGCTTTCTTAATAATTAAGGAGTCATACTTTTTCTGTAGCTGTAAGAAAGCACAATATAATTATAAAGAAACAAGCAATTTAGCTTAGACTTTTCAAAGATAGGATTAACATATTGCCTCATCTCGGACACTGCTCACTACTATTTGAGCCTGCTAGCTAGTTTATTTGTATTAGCAGATGATCCTTGGAAGGAATGCAAATGAGCCTCATTAACTCCAGGAGACTGATTTTCTGGCCTGTGTGTTTAAGTGTCACAGAAACATTAAGAGCAAGGCTCTTTATTGTTGTTAATTAGGTGAGGACTTGCAGTAAGTTGCTGTTGATGGAGTTATCTCTAAACAGGATTGAAATTAGTCACATTCTGTATCCTCTGCTCTGTATTAATGCTGAAACAGTCTTAAGGAGTCACTACTTTTTGCTTTACTGCAAGGACTACTGCAGATGTTTTAAAATTATTTTCAAGCCTTTTGTTTTTCCAAAAACAACTTTGAGCTGTAAGTTTCTTAGTAAGGCTGTGAAAGCATAGATGATATATAGGCACATGTTGATTAGAATCTCACAGAAGAACACTGCTATCTTCACTCTGCATACTATTTTTTATATAAACCCTTTGAAACATAACCTCCTTCACCCACATGACAAAATTATGGTGATCCTTTCTTTGCTAAGTTCTGTTTTTTCCATGTCTCAGAGAAGGGAAATGAAAGCTGAAGCTGATAGGTCAGTACTGGTCCAAAGTACAAGCCTTTGAAAAAGTAGTTCTCACTTTCTGTGAAGAAAGCATCCAACATAGCTATGTTCTTCAACATTTTTCCAGTATTGAACCCTCTATAGACTGGAATGGCAAGAATTTTCCCTGTGGTGTTAAGAACTGTTGGCTGTGCCCTGGAAGGGATTTTCATGCAGGTATCACAACTAAGAACAGCAGATTCATCTTTTCTAGCTTGCACTGTACTATTGCAGACAACAATTTAAAATAGGAATCACCTAAATTCAATGCAGGTGATGGTAGTAAGAAGAATGAAGTGAAAAAAATAATTGAGAAGAGGTGCCAGACACAGGGAACCAGACAGTCCGGATATCTCTGCTGAAATAATGATAGAAAGCAGTAAATGATCAAGTGACCTAGGGGGGTTTGTGACCAGCTGAAGGAAATGTTGGAAATGAGACTCAGAGCTGATAGAAGGGTAGGGGCCAGACACAATGATGGAAAAAGTGAGAACTGTTGAGCAAAGAGAGTAGGTTTGTTTAACCCTGGTGAACTGGAAACTACAAAACACCAATCTGGTTTTACCTTAAGGCATTGTATAGGGTTTCAAATCATAATTTAGTTCATTGAGGGCCTAAACTGAAATCCTAAGCTTACTATGGCTTAATGGTCTTTCAAGTACTGCTGTAAAGCAAGTTCTGAAGATCCAACTTGCTTTACACCCAAACTCTTTGGATGCACAGACACACCTGAACAGTGAGACCTAGGATGTCAGGTAAAAGAAACCTTAAGTTGGAATGGACCCATAACAATCATTCCGTCCAAGTCCGTGTTCCTCACAGGACTACCTAACACTAAACCTTAAGGCTTAGAGCATCCTCCAGATGCTCCTTGAACTCTGACAGACTTGGTGCCATGACCACTTCCTGGGGAGCCTGTTCCAGTGACCTTCTCAATGAAGAATCTTTTCCTAATATCCAATCTGAACTTCCCCTGATGAAGCTTCCTTCCATCTCCTTGCATCCTATCACTGGTCACCAGAGAGAGGAGATCAACACCTTCCCTTCTGCTGGCCCCCTTGAGGAAGTTCTAGTCTGTCACCTGCAACCTCAATTGCTTAAATGTCCATTTTATGCTATGTTCTACAAGTATGGCATTAGATGCTATTTGTACCACAAAAACATTGGATATATTAATTGAATATGTTTGATCAGAGTTGGGTAAAACCCAGCAGTTTTTCATAAGACTTACACTTGTTTGTTGTTGAACTAGAAGTGTACAGAATAACGGAGCACGATTAACAGAAGATCTCTGAATCAGTAAAATCCTTAAGAAACAGGATCCTCTCCTTGCCTGCATCAGAGAAATCCAATGCGATTAGCAGTTAGTAGGCAGCTAGTAACTTTACTCAGGTGGACACTAAGCATACAATCTTTATTTTCTGGGAATTTGGCCTGCAATTCCTGCATCTGATTTGCAGAAGAACTGAGCACAAACAGCATTAAAGTAGAATTATTTTTCAATCATGTAAAATACAACGTAAGGTTAGGCAATTAGAAAAAAAGGGCTGTTTTACACTGATTTGCAATTATAATAGATAATAGTGATTACTAATAGATGATAGTGATAATACATAATTTTTTTACCTCAGTTTCTACATGCTTTCCATTCTCACTTTATCACAAAGAGATGCTGTACAAATTCATTTATGAGTGTTAGTGAAGCATTAATATATTACAGAGATGAGCTCTATGAAAAAGTCTGAGAAGAAATTAAACATTCTGTTTTCCAAGCACAGTTTGAATAGTGTGCAGTAAATAAACTACAGGATCATAAAACAAATGGAATAAAGCAAAATATTGAATTGCTGCTGACTAAGTAAGTGGCTTACATTCTGTACCTCAAATGAAGAAGGTGTCCTATGGAAAAATAGAATGAGATCATATAATTAAATGCTGTACTGTAATGGATCCTCACTAGCATGTGAATTACATTTCACTGGTAACATTAAATCTAGCGTTTGAAAACATTTCAGGGCCTGACTCTGCAATTTAGTGCTATTATTTTTATGTGAGAGCTTTGATATATGATTATTATATGGAATATGTTCCTGGTCAGTGACCAGAAGTTATACAGAACTATACCGGTTAAGAAGCATGACTAATCAAGTTCTAGAAAATTATGTATATTCCTATACAGAGGTGCCATATTGTCAACAAAATGCCAGTGGATGTGATGTGATGATAAATGTAAATGATGAGCTAATAAATGTAAAATGATGCATAGGTAGAAATTTAAAGTACATTTGCGCAAAATAAAAACCTCTGCACTTAGGGATTTCTGAACTTAAATTTTGTGCTGGCAAGACTTTCTGCAACACTACCCACAGGCTCTGGAAAACTGATAAATATAGAAAGATAGAAGTTAAATGTACCTTTGAAAATGAAATACAATCTAATAAGTCACTTCAGCATTTTCAACATCTTCACTGGATAAGCTATGTAATTCTTCCAGTATTCATTTTATGGAAGAACAGAGGAAAACATGGAAAAGTCTCACCACCAGAGCTGGAAGTGCCAATAGGGGATCACTGCTGTATTTATCCTGCTATTTCTATTACCTCTGTCAGAATTGACTTATGCAAGACATAAATTTGATCTATTATGCTTGAAATCCAAGAGCAGAAGTATTCCAGTGAAATGCTTTAGCCCCAGGTGTGTGGATCTTAGCATTATGCTTTTCTGTTTCAAAAGTAAGAGATCAGTTCCAGTGATTTAATTTCAATATGGGAGTAATTCTTACAGATCATCAATCGCAATCTACAATAAGTAAGCAAGAAAAACGGAGCTGCAACTTCCAGGGTTGCAATATGTGATTAGGAGACAAATTCAGCCCTGTGGAAAAAGGAGCACATACAGGTCCTAGCCGTGAGGGAGCACTGGATTAAAAGATGTGGCTCAGGTCATCAGATCATTTACGTGTAGGTAGGTATGCTCTGTAGAAGGAGGCACTTCTTTATTCTCCAGATGCTGGAATGGTGCAGACATCCTCTCCAATGCACTGGTACGGACTCTGGGGCAGGAAATAGGCTGCATTCACCACTTCAAAGCTCTTCGGTGTGACTCTCAGTCTCTGACTTCTTGTCAGAACTGAGCTGATGGAGGAGACACCTCTTTTCAATCAACCTTCCCTTCCAAACAAAAGTGACCTAACTCATAATTATTTTCAGCATCCTGACATCCAGTTGCACTTGGAGAGGTGTGTATCTGAACTCTTACAGATTTCCACTGTGTATTTATTTTTTTCTTTCATCACACTCAGTTTTCCTTTCTCTTAACATAATGCCATTTTCAAGCTTTCTGGCCACTGATATTTGCCTCTGGCTGCCCTCATCTTCCTCCCACTGCTGAGTTGCTGTGCCCATGGCAGGGGTGGAAGTAGGGATGCTTTTTACATGGTTTATTAGATGGTGTGTTTTGTTCTGACAAGTATGAGGTTCTATTCCATTTGACCAGTAGTTAGAGACATGCTACAATCTGTTATTTTTTTATTAGTTTATCAGGAAATTTCATCCCCTAGGGTCAAGTATTTTTTCTTTGTAGTTTATATTTCTAAAGTATTTAGATATATAATTTAAATGTAAGAAAGGTCTATAGTTTTTTAATTTATAGTATTGAGATACTTAAAGTATTTGGTTATATGACCTTAAAATGCATGTTTCAAAATCTCTTGTTCAGTAGAACTGAAATTCAGAGAAAGACAGCAATGAACAGCAAAATGATGAAGAAAGAAGACCCAAGTCTTTCAATAAATGATTTCTGGGAAAATGGTTGTGACAAGCAAATTGGTTGTTTCTTGGTCCTTAAATAACATGAAAATAAATTGGATTTAAAAAGAGCAGTTAATGTTGTCAAATAAGTAACTAAATGCAGCTCAATTATAACTGATTAATCATACCAAATAATTTATTACAATAGCAGTAATATTTAAAAAATGATGGCACTTGATGAACAAAGAATAGCACTGAAAGAAATCAGTAATCTTGGAATCTATCAATTCATTATGTGTCAATCCAGTGGAAGTTGGTTTTTTGAAAAGCTTTAATATAAAGAGTATGTTCACAGGTTTAGTTTGTGTTAAAATTTCAATTCTTGTCTGTCCTTCTGATAAAATATAGACTAAAATTCTAGGTTTTCTCAAAAACATTGACAATTAAATACTGAATAATTTGATATTTAACCCCTGAACTTCTGTCTTTCCTTAGGGTACGAAAGCTACCTGGCCTCTTTTTTTAAAATCAAAGCACTGGATCAAGCTGGCAATGGTGGCAAAGTTGAATGCCTAAAACATCTGGAGCTGTGAAGAAATAAATTGCACCTCCCAATGCCTGTAGTTCTAGGAGCAGATCTAACCAGGGGAGTTGTAACCACTGTTTGGGGAGCAGTGGGACCAAGTGTCATGGGAAGGCACCAAGGATGAATCAGGCACTAGAAGAAGAGAAGGGCTGATAATTTGAAGTTTTTGAATCATCTTCTTTCCTTTGTCACTGGAGAATAAGAACAAGCTTGCTCTTTGTTTTAAAGGAGAAATGTCGCTGAACAGGAGAAGAGCAGAATAGTGTCTCTCTTGACTTCAGTTTGTCCCTTTTCACCTAAAAAAAAATTTATTTCTATTGCAGGCTCCAGACTTGTTTGATCATTATGTAGCTCTTTTGTCATCAGCAGAGGAACAAATTTCTGACAAGATACAGAAATGACGTGTCTTCCTGTTGCAGCTGACAAAGAAGTGTATGTTTCTAATATGGGCTTTTTGCCAAACAACTATCTGAGTTACCCTCTGAAGTTGGGGTTAACTGTTTCTGATCCTAATATATAGTAGATGTCTGCAAAGATCTATGCAAAATGTAATCCAGCATCACAAAAA